>PVHP010025871.1:0-25085 GCA_004024765.1 Zapus hudsonius | reverse complement strand
TTTTTTTTTTTTTGGTTTTTCGAGGTAGGGTCTCGCTCTAGTCCAGGCTGACCTGGAATTCACTATGTAGTCTCAGGGTGGCCTTGAACTCACGGCAATCCTACCTCTGCCTCCTGAGTGCTGGGATTAAAGGCGTGCGCCACCACACCCGGCTATGTGATAATACTCTTACCACCCACTCTCCCATTCTGCCCATTGGCTCTTTTGACCCTAATTTATGAATGAATAAGAATTTATTAACCAGCCAGTGTTTGGCCCAATGGTGCCACAGCAGTACACATATTTATTAATTGGTAAGTATGTGCCTAACGCTGTCTTTTTTACATATATTGAGTCATTTTGTATTGAAGCTGAATTTATAGGTAGAATTACTGATATCATTCTCTCCATCACAGTCATAAGGGGTTGAACATGATTTAGAGAGCTCACCTAGAGTTGAGAGAAATAGAATCAGCATCTAAATTAAATTAGTATGATCTGTGTCTTAACCATTACACACCATTTCCTGGCTGCTAATTTGTGAGCCCCCCCCCCCCAACCTGGGCTGACCTGGAACTAACATTTTTCCTCCTATCTCAGTCTTCTGAATGCTGGGATTACAGGCATGAGCCAGCATGCTCAGCTGTATTTCTTGGTTCTTACTCTTAAAAGAATCCTTAGGAAGCACCTAACGCAGGGTAAATACCCTGGGTAGAAGAAGTTATGTGAGATTATTCAGAATTGGGAATACTATTTCCTTAAGATAAAAGTCTTAATCACGTATCTCCTTTTAAAAAATGATACCAGGTGTGATGGTGCATGCCCTTAATCCCAGCACTCGGGAGGCAGAGGTAGGAGGATCGCCGTGAGTTCAAGGCCACCCTGAGACTACACAGTGAATTCCAGGTCAGCCTGGGCTAGAGTGAGACCCTACCTTGAAAAACCAAAAAAAAAAAAAAAAAAGAATCCCAAGACAAATAAAAACCTCAGGGGCCTAACTGAGATGGCTCAGTGGTTAAAGGTGCTTGTTTGTAAAGCCCAGTGGCCTGAATTCATTTCCTCAAACACACATAACACTGGATACAAAGTGGCACGTGGCACATGCATCTGTGATTCCAATGCCCTGTGACGATGGGAGGCAGAACCAGGGAAATCCAAAGAAGCTCCGAGGCCAGCTAGTCTGATGTTGGTTTGCAAAGGAATTGTAGCAGCAGGACACCCTGTCTCAAAGGAGGGAGAGCACAGACCCCTCCCCAAATTGTCCTCTGACCTCACACGCCCACTGGGGCATGCACACATACATACACAAAAATTTAAAAAAATAAACAATTTGGGAAAAATTAAAATGTTAACCTTTAATGTTATTCTACATTCGGGGATTCCGTGGGCCTGTGCATTTTAATTTTAACCCATGGTCATTCCTGCCCTTTACTTTGTAGATGAAGGGAAATTTTTCTTTGGGAAGTGGACACTGTGTCATGAATGCAGTTCCAAGACTCACCTAGGATGCCTTTCTGTCTTTGTTAAAGACGTCAGAGTACCATGACATCATGTATCCCGCTTGGACATTTTGGGAAGGAGGACCAGCCGTTTGGCCAATTTATCCCACAGGTCTTGGACGGTGGGACCTCTTCAGAGAAGATCTGGTAAGGTAGGTTCTTTAGAAAAGCTTTATTTTGTCTTTATTTTAGAGAGAGGGTCTCATGTAGCCCCGACTTGCCTTGAATTATATGTATCCATGAATGACCTTGAACTTCTGACCATCCTGCCTCCACCACCTAGTGCTCAGATTGCACCCAGTTAATGCTGGGCTGGGGAGTGACCCTAGGCCCTTGTGCATGCTGGGAAAGTTGGATGTAACCAGCTGAGTTACATTCCTAGCCCCTTTGTCATCTTCATGGGTTTTCTTGAAATAAACAGTAGAATATAGTTAATTACTTATCTTAAAAATTCTAACTTTTGCCCGGTTTAGTGGCACACACCTTTAATCCCAGCACTTGGGAGGCAGAGGTCAGCCTTCGTAGACTCACTCTGTGTAGGGAGGACTCTTTGCAGGTAGGACTCCCGCTAGGAAAGGTAAGAGGGATGCATCTGGTTGTGGTAATGTGCTCATTTGGAGACCTTCTTTTCAGGGACTTTATCTTTTGAGAGCTCTTTCTACAACTTCACCGACTGGTTCCAGAACTCAGCAAGCAGCAGACGGGGGTGGGGTTGTACTGAGCATACATCAGAACGTGAAGCCAGAACGTGAATCCACTCCTACTGTTCTCTTCATTTCTCTTCATATGCTAGTTGCATCAGTAGTAGCCTTCTACTCAGAGAGGAAATCCTGCTTGAGCCAGTTATGCCGCCCTAAGTGTGCTGCTTGGGATTTGAGAGCATTTCTTTCTGTCAGTTAATGTTAATAGGCCAGTCGATGTTTGGATAGTCCTGGCAGGCAAGTGCCTCGCAAAACGGGGGGATGCGGGCAGAAGGGATCACGGGGTCATTCAGGGCTGGTGCTAGGAACCTTGGTCACATTAACTTTCCAGCTCTGGACCAATCTTCAGAAGTAGTGAAAACATGCCATTGAACAGTCTAAAGAAAACACAGAAACTAATCAAAATCTGTATTTTTAGGTCAGCGGCACAGTGGCCTTGGGAAAAGAAAAATTCTACAGCATATTTCAGAGGATCAAGGTGATTATGTTTATTTTGTTTGTTTTTTTTAATGTAGTCTCAGTGGCCACTGGCCTCGAACTCAAGTGCTGGGATTAAAAAAAATTTTTTTTAATTTATTTATTTGTAAGCAGAGAGAGAGAGAGAGAGAGAGAGAGAGAGAGAGAGAGAAGAGAGATAAAGAAAAAGAATGGGTGCATGAGAGCCTCCAGCTGCTGCAAAGGATTCCAGATGCATGCGCCACTTTGTGCATCTGGCTCTACATGGATAATGGGGAATCAAACCTGGGTCCTTAGACTTTGCAGGCAAGTGCCTTAGCCACTGAGCAATCTCTCCAGTCTCTTGATTATGTTTTACCCTCTTACAAAGATATTCTTCTGAAGCTGGAAAATGGCTCAGCAGTTAAAGGCACTTGCTTACAATGCCTGACATATAGAGTTCGATTCCCAAGTTCCCACATAAAAGTGGATGTAAAGTGATACATGTTTCTGGAGTTCATTTGCAGCAGCAAGAAACCTTGGTGTGCCCAAGCACTTTTTAAAAGATATGGAATGTTTTATGAATTTCATGTCATCCTTGCACAGAGGCCATGCTAGTCTCTGTATTGTTCAAATTTTAGTGTATTACCAAACCAGCATTAAGTTAATTAATTTTAAAAAAGAAGCCAGCCACAGTGGTGCACACCTTTAATCCCAGCACTTGGGAGGCAGAGGTAGGAGGATTGACATGAGTTCTAGGCCAGCTTGAAACTACATAGTGAATTCCAGGTCAGCCTGAGTTAGAATGAGACCCTACCTCAAAAAACAATAAGGATGTTCTTCAGGTCTGGCGAACTGTGTGGCTGAAAGGCCAAGCTGAGTAACTCGGCTTGGAAGTCCTGGCTGTGCTGGCCCCAGTGCCAAGGCCAGAACCTGGCATGCTGCTGCCACTGATCATCACACGCAGACGAATAAGAACCACCACAAAGGGAGAAAGGCTTGAAGTTGTCCTGGTGTTTATTAATGAGTAGAAACTGTATGTACTTGTGTTGGTGCCCCCATTTCCCTAGGCTGGCAGTTTTTGTGGCGAGTGTTTATTAGTGATCGTACCATCTTCGGTCCTCTTTGCTTGTGCAGTGGACTTCAGGATGCCAAGTGGGCTGAATACCCACTGCTTATTGGCATGAATAACTTCTCTGGCACTCTCATTTTTTTTTTTTTTTTTTGAGACAAGGTCTTGATTTATAGCCCGTGCTGGCCTTGAACTTGTGAGGCCTCCTGCCTCCCAAGATTTAAGGCATGTGCCCAGCTCTTGTTTTTGTTTTCTACTTTAAGTGTACTGGACTTCACAGGGCATACCCAATAAAGACCATGTAGCTAGTGGTGAGAGAGACTTACATATTCACACAGCTAAGGGCATCAGTGATTCTTGGAGCTCCCTGAACCTTCCAAAAAGAGATAGAGCTGTAGAGACCAGAGCCTTAAAGACCAGAGCAAGCAAAGGGCTTCCGATCTTTAGTGGAAAAATGGGGAATATCATGGGCCACCAAGATGCTGCCTGACTCAGGTCACCTCCTGTCACTGAACCAGTGAACTGTTCCTCCATTACTAGGGTCCAAGTACTGCTCACTTCCAAAGAACTGGGGAAGGACATACAGTTTTATGTATTTTTTTTTCCCTAGGACAAGCCCAGAACGGGATCCTCTCATTCTTCTGTCTCGGAAAAATCCTAAACTTGTTGATGCAGAATATACCAAAAACCAGGCCTGGAAGTCCATGAAAGTAAGCAGCAATCATGGAACAGAAGTGTGGCAGGAAATACTCTCCCAGAACACAGCCAACTGCCTTTCCCCAGATGTACAGAAAGTTCATGAACCACTATTAGCATATATGCAAGTTCTGTTTTTCCAAACTCACGTTGTTTTTCTGACTACATTACGGCAAGCCTATTATACTACTTGGAAAGCTTAAACCACAGTTTGGAAGCCTTTTCTGTGAAAGGGTAGAGAGTCAGTTTTTGGTTTTTTGAGGTAGAGTCTCACTCTAGCCCATCCCAGGCTGACCTGGAATTCACTCTGTAGTCTCAGGGTGGCCTCAAACTCATGGCAATCCTCCTAACTCTGCTCCCTAGTTCTGGGATTAAAGGTGTGCACCACCACACGCTTCATATTTATGAACTGAGTGTTTTGTTGTTTTTGGTTTTTCGAGGTAGGGTCTCGCTCTAGTCCGGGCTGACCTGGAATTCACTATGTAGTTTCAGGGTGGCCTTGAACTCAAGGCAATCCTCCTACCTCTGCCTCCTGAGTGCTGGGATTAAAGGTGTGCACCACCATGCCTGGCAGAGAGTGAATATTTTGAGCTACACAGATTCTTTGCTGAGTAGGGTGAGAGCAGTGGGCTCACAAATGAGCATGGCATTTTCTAATAACTTTATTTATGGGCACTGAAATTAGAATTTCATAAAGTTTTCACATGGCAAAAGGTATTTTTCCTTTTTTTTTTTTTTTCCACTTCAAAATGTAAAAAAATGTCTGTCCATCCCATGGATTCTACAAAACCAAGTGGTAAGTCGCATCTGGTCTGTGGGCTATAGTTTGTCAACCCCTAGTCTAAACCTGTGGTTCTCAACCAGATACTTCAACAGTGAGTCAAACAAATCAGACTTTGGGGATGGAGTTCCAGGAATCTTCATTTCTTTAAAACTTCCCAAGTAATTGTAAGATGAAGTCAGAAACTGACATCTGCCTCTGTCATCGAATTCTCTCCTTAGTCAAACAATTTAAAGTCCTAATTTCTTTATCTGGAATCTCCATTATAGCATATGACAATGTTATGAGGAAACACTTTCTTTAAACTTCTCAGAGAAAAACTAAGTGTGCATCTGACATGCTCTATACAGGTTCTGTTTATTTGCGGGTATTTTGTTGTTTTCGCCATGCTGAGGTTTGAATTTTTGCCTCAGAATTGCCAGGCAAACACTCTACCACTGGGCTAAACTTTCAGCCTATTTGATGTGCTTTTAATCAAACACGAGCAAATGAGCTTAAGAAACTTTGCTGGATAGCAAAAATAGGTGCTCGGGAGGTGAAGGCAGGAGAATCAGGAATTCGAGGCCAACCTGGGCTATGAGATCCTGTCTCAAGCTGGGCATGGTGGTGCACACCTTTAATCCCAGCACTCGGGAGGCAGAGGTAGGAGGATTGCCGGGAGTTCAAGGCCACCCTGAAACTACATAGTGAATTCCAGGTCAGCCTGGACTAGAGCGAGAACCTACCTCAAAAAAACAAAAAAAAGAGATCCTGTCTCAAAACCCCAAAGAAAACAAGCATGAAGAAATGAAGGAATGCATTCATTCATTGCCTGGGTTGTTAGGATCTACTGTGTGGGGAGGCAGCAAGAGCCAATACAGCTCACTCCCTCATCAAGGTTTCCATCTTCTAAGGAGGGTGCAATGTATGTGGGTTCTTAACCTAGTGTCCCCAGGGGACAGCGAGTGGATGGGAGAGTGAGCCAGAGAGATGTCGTCTCTAGCTGACCGCTGCCGAGTGGTAACAGGAGCCTGCTTTGCCAGGACTGCTTAAATAGTATTTTTCTCCAAAAAATTTGGAAATATGTATTTTTTTTTAATAGTAGATTTTTACCCTGAGAAAATTTCAGTGTCTGGAAACCTTGGCCTTTACAGATGTACAGCAAAGATAATAATGCTTCCTGAGTGCATCTATTCTGAGGTTTAAGTGAGTTTATGCTGCTGAACTATTTTAACAATGCTCGGTGCACACTGCTTGCCTACAAGTGGGATCACCACTCATGCCGAGAACTTCTCTTTCCTTAAAGGATACGTTGGGAAAGCCGGCCGCAAAGGATGTGCATCTTGTGGACCACTGCAAGTACAAGTAAGACTTCCAGTTAAGGGTTCCACGTGGCTTCTGAAATCCTGTTGCGGGAGGGTCTCTGGAATAAAGACTCCAACACGAGTATGAGTGGAAAAGAGGTTTGATTCTCGTACCCAGAGTTGGTCCACAGTTCTCAGAGGGCTATGGCCCAGAACTCAGTGTGCATATACTTATGCTGTCATATAAAGAGGTGGACAGGCAAGCAAGCAGGGCGGTCCAGGAGCAGTTTCCAAGGCGGGGGCTGAGCACAGGGAAGAAACAATTTCAAAAACCTTTTCAAACTGTTGAGCACCTGGCTATTGTGTAGCACCATTGCCACAGATTACCGTCTGCTTTCATTTCCTCCTAACCATGCTGGGGTCCAGCCCTCTCCCCCCACCCCACCCCCAGCCGTTCTGTGACTTTCCAGTTCATGGAGTTAAGAGACTAGGTAGATGAGCTTTAATATTTAGCAATGATTCTATTCTGCCTCAGTTCAGTTCCCAAGCAGTCTGCATTTACAATGAATCAATTAATCAATATTTAACATTTAGTCTTTCCTACTACAATACCTTTATTATTTCGGGTAGAACTTGAATACTAAGACCTAGTGTTAATTCATTCGGTTAGCTTTTCCTGAGGCCTGCTGTGCATTGGCTATAGAGAGAGAATGAACCCTGATTCTTGCTTCTAAGTGAGCTCACCACTAGGTTAAGTGATGGAATTACCGTTCCCCATGACCCCCTCTCCCATGGTTGAAGTTAGATGGAGTATTGATCAGGTCAGTTACTATTATAATGTGGCTCAGGGTACAGCATGTGCTTAGCATCTGTGAGCCCTGGATTTGACTCCAGCACTGCAGCAAGTACACCTTATGATGAAGAATTAGCTGAACAGGAAAACAGGCTTGGGGGAAGATGGTGGGATTCAGAAGCAAGAATCCTGTCTCTATGCAGCAGGAGCCATAGCTCAGAGCAGTTCTGGTTGGAGAACTGAGAACTGGTCTTTTCTTTCTTTTTAACTTTTTATTGACTGCTTCCATAATTATAGACAGCAAACCATGATAATTCTGTCCCACCCCTACCTTCCCCCTCTCAAATCCTCCCTCCATCATATCCCCTCCTCCCCTCAGTTAGTCTCTATTTTGTTTGAATATCGTCATCTTTTCCTCCCATTATGGAGGTCTTGTGTAGGTAGTATCAGACAATGTGTGGTCACGAATATCCAGGCCATTTTGTGTCTGAAGTTTGTGTTGTAAGCAGTCCTCCCCTTCCTTTGGCTCTTACAATCTTTCCTCCGCCTCTTCCACAAAGGACCCTGAGCCTCGGGAAGTGTGATAGAGATGTCTCAGTGCTGAACACTCCACTGTCATTTTTTTTCTCAGCACTATGGTTACTTTTTTGTTTGTTTTGAGGTAGGGTCTCATTCCAGGCTGACCTGGAATTCACTATGTAGTCTCAGGGTGGCCTTGAACTCATGGTGATCCTCCTGCCTCTGCCTCCCGAGTGCTGGGCCTACCATAGGCTTTTGACTAGGTCTTCAGTACTGACCTAGGTAACTTTTTCCAGAGAGCATTCTTTTGATGATTGATTCAGTTAGACTTTTCTCCCCAGACTTGAGAAGGCGCTGTCTAGCAAGCAGGTCATGCCACACATGAAAGGAAAAATCAAGGCTTTGTTAGAACTTAAATTACCAGAGACGAGAGTCCTCTCTAGCCTGGGCTAACCTCCTAACACCATATGTAGTTGAGTATGACCTTGAGCCCCTGATTTTACTGCCTCCATTTTCCAATGCTGGGATGACAGGCACGTGTCACCACACCTGGACCGATACTTGTTTCTTCTTCTTCCTCATTCTTCCTTCTGCCTGCCTGCCTCCTCCTCCTCCTCTTCCTCCTCCTCCTTCCTTCTTTCTTCTTCTGACCATTTCTGTATTTTCTAAGTATGTCTGAAATCTTCAATAGGCTCATTTCTTTCCGAGTCTGTGTCCTTTCTACCCAGCCCACAGCTGCTGATCCCATGTGCTGTGTGGAGAAGCATCCTCCTTCCCCTTATCCTGTAGCCCTGGCAAAGCAAGAAGCCGGGCGTGGTGGCTCACACCTTTAATCCCAGCACTCGGGAGGCAGAGGTAGGAGGATCGCTGAGAGTTTGAGGCCAGCCTGAGACAACAGAGTGAGTTCCAGGTCAGCCTGGGTTACAGCGAAACCCTACCCTGAAAAACAAAAACAAACAAAAAAAAAGTTTGTAGAAATTTCACAGACATATTATTGTGTCCCGGGAAACTAAAAATGGCAGGTGACAGCTGGTGTGGTGGCTCATGCCTATAGTACTAATCCCGGGGATGCCAAGGCAGGAGGATGGCTTTGAAGTCGAGGTCTGCCAGCTTGAATTGAAGAGTGAGACCCTGTCTCGGAGAGAGAGAGGGCTGGGGAGATGACTCAGAGGGGAAGAACTCCTGACTCACCCCAAGTTCCACCCCAGCACCTACATACACAGCTGGGAATGACCACAGCTGGAACAAGAGAATTGCTGAGCTCGCTGGTCAGCCAGTCTGACCAAAGCCAGCAACTCCAGGTTCAGTGAGAGGGAAACATGTGATGAACAGGAGAGGAGGTACTTCCTGATCTCGCATCTACATGCCTGCACTGAGTGTGAAGAAGAAAGTGAGGGAGAGCTTAACAGAGAAAGGAAGGAGGGATTCTAAAGCAGGTCAGCATACATCCACTGTTAACTGTATTTTGTTCTTTTTCTCCCCAGGTATCTGTTTAATTTTCGGGGTGTAGCCGCAAGTTTCCGGTTCAAGCACCTCTTCTTGTGTGGGTCCCTCGTTTTCCATGTTGGTGACGAGTGGGTAGAATTCTTCTACCCACAGCTGAAGCCATGGGTTCACTACATCCCTGTCAAAACAGACCTCTCCAATGTCCAGTAAGCAGCTAGCTATCTCCCAGTTCAGATTTTCAAACCACTAATCTTTTCTAAAAAATACTGTTATTTAATTTTTATTTATTTATTTGCAAGGAGAGAGAGAGAAAGAAAGAGAGAATGAATGGGCACACCAGGGCCTCTAGTGGCTGCGAATGAACTCCAGATGCATGGACCACTTTGTACATCTGGGTTTCTGTGGGTACTAGGGAATTGAACCTGGGTCATTAGGCTTTGCAGGCCAAGTACCTTAACTGCTGGTCCATTTCTCCAGCCCTTAAACCACAAGTCTTACTTTATTACAGTCCAGCCACTTAAGGCATTTTCCTACAAAGTAGAAGGACCCAAGTTTGATTCCCCAGTACCCATGTTTAGCCAGAAGCACAGGGTGGTACATGTGTCTGGAGTTCCCTTGCAGGGGCTGGAGGTCCTGGCACACCCATTCTCTCTATCTTATCTGTCTCTTTCTCTCTCAAAAAAGAAAAAAAAAATTTCATTTGTGCGTGTGTGTGCATGAGTGCATGTCTATATGTCAGAGTGTGGATGTGTGGATGCATTGGGGTCTCTTGCCACTAAAAATGAATAATACCAAACATTTGTGTCACTTTCGGTGTCTGTATTTATGTGGCTGCTGGGGGAATTGAACACAGGCCAGCAGGCTTTACAAGTAATCGCTTTTAATTGTTGGGCTATCGCTCCAGCCCTCAAACAAGTTTTTTGGTTTCTCTTCCTGTTCTTCCCTCTCTCCTTTGGGAACCTCCCACACCCCATAGCCCTGTCACAAGTGACCTTTTTGCCCTTCCAAATGGCCGTGTAACTGAGGATGGCTTTGGATTCCTCCTCTTCCTGCTCCCATTCCCAGGTGCTGGGATTACAGCAGTGCACCACCATGCCTGGCTCTGTATGTGGGGTTTTTGTTGTTGTTATTTTTGTTGTTAAAATATTTTTTTACACTTGGGAGGCAGAGGTAAGAGGATTATCACCTTGAGTTCAAGGCCACCCTGAGACTACATAGTGAATTCCAGGTTAGCCTGGGCTAAAATGAGACCCTACCTCAAAAAAAAAAAAATTAAGAGAGAGGAAAGAGAAAGAAAGTGGGGACACAAGGGCCACTTGCTGTTGCAAATGGACTCCAGAAGCATGTGTCTCTTTGTGCATCTGGCTTTTTGTGCATCCTGGGGGATTGAACCTGGGCTATCAGGCTTTGCAAGCAAGTGCCTTTAACTGCTGAGCCACCTCTCTAGCCCTGGACTCTTCAAGAAATACTTCATGTACTTACTTCGGCAGTACATATACTAAAATTGGAAGGATACAGAGAAGATTAGCATGGCTCCTGCAAAAGTATGACACACAAAGTGTTCCATATTAAAAAGAAAGAAAGAAACAAAGAAAGATGAAAGAAAGAAAGGAAGGAAGGAAGGAAGGAAGGAAAAAAAAAAGACTGACTTCATTATCTAGAGATAGGAAAGAAAGACCTCATTATCTAGAGATACGCCCAGTCTATATTTTCAAGTCTCACGGCTCTTTTCATTTTAGGGAGCTCCTACAGTTTGTGAAGGCGAATGATGACATTGCTCAGGAGATTGCTGAAAGGTAAGCCCTGTTCATTTTTCCTTTCTTCCGTTATCACCCTCATTTTTCCCTGTGTACCTTGTAGATATCATTACCATGATTATGTCTGTATCTCAGCCTCATTAGAACGAAAGCTTCCCTGGAGGAAAACAGTACACGTACACATTCAAAAATGCCCCACGCAGTATAGAAACACACTTACATCTCTGAGAAGATATAGCAAATTTTTCAAGATTTGTTTGCAAATAAAGAACACACGCATGTGTTCTTACCACACACAAATACCATATCCATTAGCTACTTTGCAACGACTTTACACGAGTGCTGGAGAATTGACCCTTGACCAGCAGGCTTTGCAAGCAAGCGCCTTTAACCTCAGAGTCCCTGTTTTATTTGTTTTTATTTTAGGCTTTGGTTTTGTGAGGGTTTTTGGATTTTTTTAAACTGGATTTTTTTGTTGTTGTTTTTCGAGGTAGGGTCTCACTGTAGCCCAGGCTGACCTGGAATTCATGTAGTCTCAGGGTGGCCTCGAACTCACGGCGATCCTCCTACCTCTGCCTCCCAAGTGCTGGGATTAAAGGCATGCGCCACCACGCCTGGCTTAAACTGGATTTTTGTTTTTATATTTTTGGAATTTTTTTTCCTTTTCTCTCTTTTCTTTTCTCCTTTTCTTCTCTCTAGTTCACATCCATACCCTTGTTACCTAGGATGTCTGGTCAAAGTGGTGTCAGACAGCAGTGCTCAGTCTCTGATGAGGAGATCCTCCGAGCTCTGTGCAGTGTCGAGGACCATAGGCCAGGGCATCTGTGCCCAGGTGAATCTGCCCCCTCCCCCACCTCTCAGGTGCCCCAGTAGCTGTCAAAGTGCTGCTGAAGGGGGAGCAGCAGTTTCTACCTGATTACATTTAAAGTGGAGATAATGACCATGGTCGACCCCCTGAACACTCTCTCAGGCTAGAAGAGAGCATCTGATGACGGAACTGGCCAAAGGAAACAAGCTTCTGAACTGCATCCGAGAGGCCGATGGCTGCAGGAGGCTGGGGTGACATGTGCCTCTACCATGACTGAACTCCAGTTCCCAGAGCCCTCAAGCCAGACAGAATTATGCCAGATGCCACAGGCAAGGCAAAGCTGATTGATCTAGGCCTGGACCTAAGCTTGCCAGGCTGTGTAGCACTTACCAATTTAAAGCCCACCCTCTTCCTAACAGTGGGATGGCCCCAAAGTGGATTTGTGGACCTTGGTGGACCTTGATTTGTGGACCAGTCCTCTGTAGTGTATAGTTGGGAACCCTCCCATTTGAAGGGAGATTGAGGACTAGCTTCTGCTCAGAGCTCAGAGGGGGTTTGGCTGGGGGGGGGGCATGACATTGCCCATCCCCTTTCCTAAAGAGCTCCATGCACCATTGGCCCAGGCAGAGGACCACACATCCTGGGGCACCCATGGGTCCGCAAGTCATTGTGATCCCAGTGTTTCCCTCACAGGACATCCAGGAATCTTTACTGCACAGGAGATTCACTGAGATCATTACCACTTACTGTATATTCCAGGGCCAAGTATTCCAGAGGGGTGACACTGCTCCCCAAGCTAAGCCCATGCTTCTGGGTGACACTTTTCCCTCCCACGCAGATCCTGCTGCCTCCCCACTGCCCTTTGAATTTGACCTCATCATCGTCAAATGCTAGGCTGCCTGAGGTCAGCTGGCAGGCAGGGGAGTCACTGCCTGCATCCCCTAGAGGACACCCACTCTCGGCACAGCCTCCCTGTGTCCTGTAACTGCTCCCAAGCACCCTCTGTGCACCCTCTGCAGAGCTGCAGTGGGGAACCAAGGGAGCAGCGTGTTCCCAGAGAGCCTCATCCAAAGAGGCCACCCCCCAGTGGAACTGCAGCCTCTTCCCAGGGAAGGGCCAGGCGGGAAGGAGCGGCCTATGGATGGAACTCTGCTGTGCCTCTTGGGAAAGCCCCACCCCCTTAATAATGGAGTCCAGATGAAAGGAGGGACAGAGGCTAGAGTCGTGTCTAGTAGCCAACCAGAGAACTCTCTGCCTGAGGTTATGGTGCTGAGGTCCACCCTGGTGGGGACACAGGGAACTGCAGGAGGGAGCCACTGCAGGAAGCCCAGGCTGCTGTGTGCACCCCATGCAGAGAGAGGTCTGGCTCAAGGTGGAGATGACCAAAGGTCTTTTCATGGAATTCCAGTCAGCTGGGGCTCTGTTCAGCGGGATCCAGGCAGGACGCTCCTTTCAGAGCCCCTGCTGAGGCAAGACATGAACACTGCCTGAGAGAGGATCACTTCTGCCTCCTTGTGTGTCCAGGGTTCTTCCTAAACACTTCGTCTGTCCTGTGCTTCTCCTGGTGGCAGACACAGTAGTAGACATACCTCATGAATCTTAGGATGACATCAAAGTTCATGGAACATGCAGGCAACAATAGAACAGCAACAAAACACCTACATGTTTTGAAGTGGTTGTTGGTTTTTTGTTTTGTTTCATTATATGTATTTTATTATTTTGTCATACTGACGATTAAACTCATTGCCTCACACATGCTCAGTAAGCACTCTACTACTGATCTATATCCCCAGCTCCATCAGTGGTTTATAATATGTGTGTTTTCAAGGGGAAAACGATACATTCTGGCTAGGGAGGTGGCTCTGGGTAAAGGACTTGCCATGAAAGCATGAGGACCTGAGTTCAGATCCCCAGAACCCACATAAAGCCGGACATGGTGACACATGTCTGTAATCTCTGTGCTTCTCCGGGCAAGATGGGAGGCAGAGACCAGAGAGTTCCCAGAAGCTCAAACGAGGTGGAAGGTGAGGGTGACACCCAAGGTTGTCTCCTGACCTTCACACATGTGACATGCATGCCCCACATACACATGCTAACACCAAGTGCATGCATCTGAATGTTGAGTTGGTTCTGAGAGTCAAATGAGTTAATTTATATCAAGAACTCAGAATAGGGTTTGGAATAAGGCTGCCTACTTAAGTAGGGGTTTGTTATTACTAAATTTGGTGCTTTAACATAGTTTTGTTCATCTCATCTCCAGGGGAAGTCAGTTCATTATGAACCACTTGCAGATGGATGACATCACCTGTTACTGGGAGAACCTCTTGACTGAATACTCCAAATTCCTGTCCTATAACGTAACCCGAAGGAAAGGCTATGATCAGATTACGCCCAAAATTTTGAAAACAGAGTTGTGATGGTCCCCGTGGGACCAGAGTCCTGCCTGTGGCAGCAGATCCGAGATGTCCTGTGCTTTGAACACACCGCATCAAGCCAAACACCCACTTTTCCTTGCCATGCTGTGTCCCGAGCTACTCTCAAGGAAGCGTACATCGTGGGACCCACCAGGGGTGAAGCAGTTCAAGTCCTGGGCAGAGTCGGGGCCAGGAGCCATGAGATGGGAAGTGTACCTTCCTGACCAATCACAGCTGTGCCTGAGATCATCTACATGTGTGTGTTCATCACTGTGAAACTGACAGGGCCACGTGCTCGCGCCCTTCATCCTTGTACTTGGAGCAGGAAGATCCATCATTTGGGCCTAGTAAGGCTCACTTGGGCAGGTCTGGGGTGACTAGTGTGGAAATCCTGTGGAGTTTGTGGAAACTCCCTGGGGATCATTTCCTGACAGGTGTGGGAGGCAGGGGCTGTGCCCACACGGACGGGTGCTGGAGGCCTTTTGTAAAAGCGGACTCAGGAGGTTTCTGTGACACATAATTGTGTGAGGGATCATTGCAGTTGGATTTAAGTCCCCATATTGTGCCTTCATTCCCGTCTTGCTTTCTCTCCGACTATAGAAATGATCCTGAAAGTATAGTCTTCCGTCTTGCTTTCTCTCTAAAGGAGAGAGAGGAGGGAGACCCTAATCATGCGAAGAAGTAGTCTCACACGTTGAGGAAGCTATGCTTGGGAGAGCGCTGGTTCATGCCTGTAAGCCCAGCACCTGGCAATTTGGAGGTAGGAGGATCAGGAGTTCAAGGCCACCCGTAGTGACAGAGAATTTGAGACCACCTTGGGCTATATGAGACCCTGTCTCAAACATACACACTTTAACAAAAAGACCATTTCCCTCCCCTTTCGGCATACTTACTCTACACCTCGTGGGCAGGGGTCACGGGCTTCAGGTGTGCACACAGCATTAAATGACAATTTAGAGCATTTAGCTTTTACATTTACTTGCACAAATCAGTGTTGGAGTCCTTTTTCCTTTTTTCAAAAATGTCCTTTTTGAAAAAGACATTTGAATATTACTTTATTCTCAGATGTTCTCCCTAACATAGTAAAGGGAAGAACAGTGTTTCAATTCAAACTGTACAGTCTGCTGACTTAGAATCTTTCTTCCTCTTTTCTTCTTTTTTGTTTTTTTGAGGTAGGGTCTCTCTCTTTCTCTCTCTGAGGCAGGGCCTTACTCTAGCCCATACCAACCTGGATCTCACTCTGTATCCCAGGCTGACCTCAAATAGCAATCCTCCTACCTCGGCTTCTGGAGTGCTGGGATTAAAGGTGTAAACCTTGACGCCTGGCACCTTTTGAGAACTATTTGGTATTAACTGGTTCCAAATATGAGTAAATGTGAAATTTAGCCATCTTAATCAGAGATTGTATTCCATGTGTCTGAAATATATTTGGCTTTTTTTTTTTTTTTTTTTGGTTTTTGAGGTAGGGTCTTGCTCTAGCCCAGGCTGACCTGGAATTAACTCAGTAGTCTCAGGCTGGCCTTGAACTCACGGCGATCCTCCTACCTCTGCCTCCCAAGTGCTGGGATTAAAGGCATGCGCCACCACGCCCAGCTTTATATTTGGCCTTTTTAAGACCCTTCTAGAAAAAAAAAAATACATCTCAGGACTTCTTAGAGGAGTTAAACATCCCTGGTAAGATAAAGGCAGATGCTTGAAGCTGATGGTTTTAGTTTTGAGTACTTGAAGTACTCAGATTCTGTGTCCTTGGGTACTTTCAGTGTAGGGAAAGGCAGTCTGCTTGTTGAGTTGTGCTGTTGTTTTTCCTCATTATCATCATTCCACATTGTAATTTTCTCACTAAAACAGGAAGGTTGTTGACCTTCACTTGGCTTCATTTGGCTGGCAGTGCTTCTCATCTGAGTTGTCACCCAGACATCGCCCTGAATCGCCCTTCTCTGCAGTTAAGGACTGCGAAGGTAGTCAGCTCGGGGGTGTACATGTGACATCACATTGCACTGCTGTTACCTGATTGTTTCTCCTAATGTTCTGTGAGCTTGAGGAACGAGAATCACGTGCTTGTCTTGATGTCTGCATCATCCAGCACAGTGCCTCACAGAATACTTAAGAATCATTGGATGGACGGATGGTACTTGTCTAACTGGGTCCTATTTATGAGTTGCTCAATCATTGGGTCCAAGGGGGCTGGGAGAGCGTTGTAAGAATTGGATAAATACAAATCTTCTCTTGCCCTCTGAAGAATAAATGGGTATGCTTGTTTTTAAATACAGCATAAGTTACTCAGATTGTATACTTACCTGTTTTACCTCAGTGGAGATGGTGGGAAGATGGCGTGTAATATTATGTATAAAGTGTATGTGTAATAATATGGAAAGTGTATGTTTTTGAAAATAATTTTTACCCACAAATTTTGAAGATTTTGTTGTCATTAATATTAGCTCTGTCCCAAACTTACCATTTTCTTCTCACACACACTCATTCTTTCTCTTCCTGCAGAAGAGGGTTATATTGCTGATAACATTATCAATTGTAAAATATTTAGCAAGAGTTCTACTTGGTGAACTTGGCCAAGAAAGAGAGAATTCCCAACAGGAGAAGCAGCTATTGTCTTTGAAGAACAGAAATCTAAGAACTGAGGGAAAATGGTTACAGGCAGCATTTGGTGATGACTGAAATCCCTCATTAATGGTTACTGTGTTGGTAAACGAACGCCCTACAGACGAGAGACTGTGTACAGACTGTGTGTGACGGTGCAGCCTGACTAAACTCCACAGCCACCTTTTGACTTGGACAGTGTTGCTCTGAGCCTGAAAAGATCAAAGCACAGAAGAGCAGTATTTCCCTACTGCTAAGCTCAGAGCTCGCTTGGCAAATGTGGAAGGGACACAGATGACAGCGTGTGACAGACAGAGTGAACAGTAGTCAAAGGACTTTCTAGAGGTAGTAGGTGAGAAAGGGGACCTTATATGTGAGTTTAGAGGCGGGGATAGCTCTGTGGACAAGCGCTTGCCAAGCATAGGTTCAATCTCAGCACCACATTAAAAAAAAAAAAATTAACCAGTTGCCCAAAGAAGAAAGAAGCTATGTAGTTAATTGAATTGTCACAGGTTAAAGAATCCTGGTGACATCTAAGTTGTGCATAGATGATTGTCATTTTTCTGCCCACTGTCCCTATTCAAAATCCACCCTCATCCAGAACGACTCTAGTTCAAGTGCTTTACCATGCCAGGCAGGTGCAAGCATTTACCTTTTCCTGAATGTAGGCTACAAAGGTGGCACTTGTGCTTTCTTGGACTCGAGACCTTACCCTGGCACCCACCTCTAATTAAAATGGGATATACAGCATTTATAGTCAGACATCTGAATTCATCCAGGCTGGAGAGAGATGGCTCAGTGGTTAAGGTGCTCGCCTGCAAAGCCTAATGACCTGAGTTCGATTCCCCCGTGCCCACATAAGGCCAGATGCACAAGGTGGCACATGCATCTGGAGTTTGTTTGCAGCAACTGGAGGCCCAGCCATATCCGTCCCCCACCCCTCTCTCTGCCTCATAAATAAGTAAAATACTTTCATTTATAAAGGAATCTGAATTCATCAATAGATGAACAAGTCTTTCATGCTAAACCCTGGGTAGATCCAGGCTTCTGATTTCAGGTAAAGTCACTAAGGAAACTCAGCAAGTAGACGATGACCTAACACAGTGAGTTCTCAGGAGACCTGAATCCGAGGCTCTTCTCCAGCCTTCTCTAGAGTTCCCAGCAGTCTAATTCCTGAATTGTGTTTCATTAAACTCATTAAAGGATGTTCTTTTTTTTTGTTTTGTTTTTTTTTGAGGTAGGGTCTTACTCTAGCCCAGGCTGACCTGGAATTCACTATGGAGCCTCAGGGCGGCCAGGATGTTCTATTCTGTAAGTGTGTGTCTTCTAGGGGAATCCTTGCTCGCTCCAGCAGAGGCCCGTGGTCACCTTAAATCACAAGTAGAAAAGAATAAAAGAAGTGAACTCACAGAAATAATGAACATGTTTGGTGACTATCCATGGCGAAGTGACATTACATAAATGCATATATATGAGGAGAGAGGGAGGGAATTTTTCCCCCCAGGTAGGGTCTTGCTCTAGGCGGACCTGGAAATCACTATGTAGTCTCAGGCTGGCCTCGAACCCACGGTGATGCTCCGACCTCTGCCTCCACGCTCCGCTCCAGTTGGGAGTATTTTGAGTTTGCTCTTCGTTGGATTTTGTGGTCAGTTTTAGTTTTTTAATTATTTATTTGCAATCAGAGAGACTGACTCCAGATGCCTGCGCCACGTTGTGCACCTGTGGGCGCTGGGGAGTCGAACTTGGGTCGTGAGGCTTTGCAGGCGGCGCCCTAACCGCTGAGCCATCCCTCCAGCGCGTCTCGTGAGTCTTTCCCTGATTTTGCGTGGACGTCCCGCCCTCGTGACGGAGTTAACCCACTCGTGTCCCGAGGCCGGTCGGGAACTGGCCGCCAGCTCACTTCCGGGGCGGTCTGGCCCGCCTGCAGAGCTTCCGGTTCGCTTCCGACCCTAACTGGAAGCGCTCTCCGCCTGGGCGCCACCACCGCCCCGCCCCTTGGCCTTTGCCCCCTCGCAGGGGCGGGACTTCCTTCACGCGTTTCCGACCCCACCATGACCGCGCCCCCTTGCAGGGGCGGGACTTCCGCCTCGCGTTTCCGGCCCGGCCGCTACGACCGCGCCCCCTCGCAGAGGCGGGACTTCCGCCTCGCGTTTCCGGCCCGGCTACCATGGCCGCGCCCCCGCCCGCGCCGCGCCGCCGCTTCCTCGGCCGGGTGTTCGCAGCCGACGCCGACGCCTGCGCGGAGCGCCGGGAGCGGTCCCCCTTCGAACCTGGACCCCTGTACCCCGAGTCCGGATGGGCCCGCCTCCGGGAGCTGTTCTCCAGAGAGTAAAGTCCCGCGAGCCCGGGGTTGCGGGAGGGCTCGTCCCGCGCCGCCATCCTTGCCGGCTGACCGCGAGGCCTCGCCGGCTTCGCTTCGGGTGGTTCTCGCTCTAGCCCAGGCTGGCCTCGACCCTACGGCGGTGCTGCGCCTCCTCGGCCGGCGCAGGGAGGGCTGGTCTAGCATGCACGAAGTCCTGGGTTCGAGTCCCCGCAAGGCAGAAACCGTAATCCCAGCACTTGGGAGGTGGAGGCGGAAAGAGCCTCTGGTGGTTCAGGTTCAAGGTCATTCTTGGGGCTGGGAAGATGGATGTAGGTCCTGGGGTCAGTGCCGGGCCCTGTGCACGTGTCAGGTGTGATGGTGCGTGTCTGTATTCCCAGCGCTTGGGAGGTGGAGGCAGAAGCCAGCCTGGACTACATGGTAGTAAGTAGGAGTCTAGCCTGGGCTACATGACACCCTATCTCAACACAACACGAGGTCCTATATGTATATCTATCTATATCTATATCTATCTATGTATATTTATTTATTTATGAGTTTAATGCCAGCCTGGTGTGGCGCTTTGATCCAGGTTGTCCCCCGAAAGCTCATGTGCTCTGAATGCTGAGTCCCAGCTGGTGGCAATATGGGAATTGGAGCTTCCTGGAGGAGGTGTGTTGTTGGGGGCCGGTTAACAGGGGGTTGGCACCTTCTTGCCGCTTTTGTCCCCTGATGGTGGCCAGGAGGTGATGTCCAGCCTCTGCTCGTGCCATCGTTTTCCTTGGAGTCTGTGAGCCAGAATAAACCCTTCCTCCACCAGCTGCTTGGTCGGGAGAAGCTGGCTGCGAGGTGGGCTCAAGCAGTTCTCCTCGGTGCAGGGACGACAGGCACGGGACCGTGTGCTCTGCGCCTGGCTTTTTATAGAGCCGACCTGAGTGTATCGGAAACATTGTGTTGAATCGGGTTTTGGCTTTGAGTTCGTGTGCTCCCTGCGAGCCTAAAACTCAGAAAGCCTCAGCCAGGAGTGGTGGCTCACGCGTTTCGGCCTGGGCAGGAGGGTCACTGCCTTTGTGGCCAGTCTGGGCAGAAAGCCAGAACAAAAGTGAAAAGGCTGCTCTCTGCACCCAGTAGGTCATTTTTCGATTTCGGGTTCTAAGGTGCATTTAGAAAAATAGACCTGAGGGGCTGCGGATGGCCCAGCGGTTAAAGGTGCCAAAGGAAACTACCTAAGTGTATTTACTAATCAATTTCACAGACTGAACATAGCCGTGCAGCCAACCCCAGAATTTATTCCCAGCATCCTAGAAACCCTTTCCTTCCTAATTGTCTACACAGTTTCCTAGTTTCCTGACAGCATAGGCGAGTTTTGCCTAAGATTTGTGTATTGATGTTGCATTATTTTAAAACATTCCTGTGTGGATGGATGTGTCAGGTGCGTATATACACACAGCACTTCCTGCATCTGGCTTTACGTGAGCACTGGGGAGTTGAACCCTGGCCTGCTGGCTTTGTCAGCAAGCACCTTTAACCACTGAGCCATCTCCCCAGCCCTGGGTTTTTGTTTTTTGAGGTAGGGTCTCACTCTAGCCCAGGCTGACCTGGAATTCACTATGTAGTCTCAGGATGGCCTTGAACTCACGGCACTCTTCCTGCCTCTGCCTCCCAGAGTGCTGAGATTAAAGGCGTGCGCCACTATGCCCGACTATTTTGTTTTAAAAATATCTTTATTATCCATAATTAGATACAGTATATGAGCACATCTTATGGTGGTATCCCCATTTCTCTCCTCCCTGTCCCCAATCCACTGGGGATCCTCCTCGGTGGGCATACTGCATCTGTCCATGGGGTAGGGGTTATGAATTGCTCTAGAGGTAGCCAGTCCCCCCCCCTTTGTGTGTTGTTGCTAAGGGGGGCAATAACTCTGGATATTCTCCACCATGGCTCCAACTATTTTAAAAAATGTTTTTATTTATTTATTTGAGAGAGAGTAAGGCTGCACCAGAACCTCTTGTCATTGTTAACTAACTCCGGCTATATGCACCGCATTGTGCATCTGGCTTTATGTGGGTTCTGGGGAATTAAACCTCGGCCAGCAGGCTTTGCAAGCAAGCGCCTTTAGCTGCTCAGCCATCTCCTCAGCCCTATTATCTTATTTATTCATTTGTTTGTTTTGATTTGTCTTTTGAGGCAGGGTCTTACTGTAGTCCAAGCTGACCTGGAACTCACTCTGTAGTCCAGGCTGGCCTCCATCTCAGGCAGCTTTCTAGGTCTTCCTCCTTAGGGCTGAGACTAAAGTAATGAGCTGCCATCCCCATCCCTGGCTTTATTTTCATTTGGAGACAGACAGGATCTTTCTTTTTTTTTTTTTTTTTTTTTGAGGTAGGGTCTCACTCCAGTCCAGGTAGTCTCAGGGTGGCCTTGAACTCATGGCAGTCCTCTTATCTCTGCCTCCCAAGTGCTGGGATTAAAGGCGTGCGCCACCACGCCTGGCTCAGGCGGGATCTTTCTATGTAGCAGAGGCTAACCCTAACCCGTGATCTTCCTGCCTTAGCCTCCTCAGAACTGGAATTACAGGTGTGTGCCACCACGTCCTGCTTGTGTCACCTCAATACAGGTGTACTGTTGAAATCTGTCAAGGTTTTCATCTGTTCTGCCAATAACAAAAGAATGTAGTGTTAGCATTTGGCATAGTGTCATAGTGTATTGGATAATACCCTGACCTTGTATTTTTGATGTTGTAGTGAACAAAAGAGAATGTCAAAGGAACTTGAATATATCATTAAGGCCGCTGCTTCCGCGGGCATCATTGGCTGGGCATATGGAGGGATACCAGCTTTCATCCACGCAAAACGCCGCTACATTGAGCAGAGCCAAGCAGAAACGTATCGCAGTCAGCTAGAGGCCGTGGTAAGTAGCGGCCTGGTTGTAGTGAGGACACATTTTACTTTAGCTTTGTTAGGTCCTGGGTTGGGAGGGTTTGGTTTGTCAGAGTACAGAAATTCAGTCTATATTTTTATTTATTTGAGAGAGAAAGGAGTATGGGTACATCCGAGCTTTTAGCCACTGCAGACAAACTCCAGACACATGCTCCACTTTGGGCATCTGGCTTTACATGGGCACTGAGGAATTGAATCCAGGCTGGCAGGCTTTGCACGCCAGTGCCTTTAACTGCTGCTGAGCCATCTCCCCAGCCAGTCTATACTTTAAAAAAAAAAAAGTTTTTTTGTTACTATTTATTTGCGTGTGTTGGGAGCGATAAAGAAGGAGTGCCTCCCACCACTGCAAATGAATGTCAGATGCATGTACCACTTTGTGAATCTTGTTTTATGTGAGTACTGGGGAATCAAACCTGGGCCTTTAGGTTTTGCAAGCAAGTGCCTTAAACCACTGAGCCATCTCTCTCCAGCTTTAAGAAATTTTATTTATTTGCACGTGTATGGGTGGGTGTATGGTTGTGTTAAGGTTGCTTACTGCTACAAAAGAATGCTCATCCAGCTTTACATGGGTGTCTGGGGAATTGAACCCCAGGCCGGCAGACTTCGCACATTTACCTCCCAGTCATCTCCCCAGGTAGTTCATTGTTCTCTGGAGGCAGGGCCTCACTCTAGGTCAGACTGACCTGGAATTTGCTATGTAGCCCAGGCTGCTCTCCAGCTTGTGGTGATCCTCCTGCCTCAGGATCCCAAGTGCTGGGATTATAGGCGTGAGCCACTTTGCCCAGCTCATTTTCCTTTTGTTTTCAGTCACAGTTTTTAAAAAATATTTTATTTATTCATTTTCAAGCAGAGAGATACAGAGAGAGAGAGAGAGAGAGAGAGAGAGAGAGCGCACCAGGGCCACCACCTTGTGGGTCTGGCTTATGTGGGTCCTGGGGAATTGAACCCAGGGCCTTAGGCACTGGAGGCAAGTGCCTTAACCGCTGAGCCATCTCTCCAGCCCTTCAATGACAGTTTTGAAGATTATGGACCATTTTGTAGCATGTCCTCATTTAAATTTGTTTAATGTTTTCTTCTTCTTTTTCAAGTTAAAAAAGATTTATTCTGGAAAACCAAGCAGGGTATAAAGTGTAAAAGCCCCTCCAGAGCTTCCAGTCCCCGTGTGATGGTTTCTTGCGATAGGAATTGTTTGGGGCAGGAGCACCCTAGGACTGATATGCTGTCCTTTTCCGCGCCCTGTATCTCAGTCGTTCTCTTACCAGTGAAGGAGCTTTAGTCACTTGCTGACATCTCTAACGATTATCACTGGCTTGTCCTGCAGCCGTAGCTGGCACTTCCCCGTCCGTTTTAGCATAAGACAAGTGTCGAGTGTCTTGGACGTCACAGCTTTCTGTTGTTTCGTCAGCAAAGCGCCCACCGAGCTGCCATGCGAGGCTTCCTGCGGTATGGCTGGCGCTGGAGCTGGAGAACGGTGCTCTTCGTGACTGTCTTCAAGTAAGCTCTCCGCTGTCACAGAGGGTCTTGAGGCCCTGTTCTGGTCTTTAATTTGTGGGGGTGTGAGGGGGTAGAGGCAGGGTCTCATTCTAGCTCAGGCCTAGTGCTGGGAGTAAAGGTGTGGGCGCCACCCTTGGCTCAGACAAGGCCTTGCTGTGTCTCAGGTTGACCTTGACCTCGGGTTCTCTTGCCTCAGTCTCCCCAGTGCTGGCATCACAGGTGACCGCTCCATTGCAGAGAGGGTCTTGAGCTTCTTTCAGGGGCACATCTTTGAGCAAGTGTAGTTATGGAGACTGACAAACCACCTTCCTCCTCTCTCTCTTCTTCCCTTCTTCCTCATCTTCTCCTTTCTTTAAGTTTAGAGACTATGAAGAACTCCTACCCATGAAGCAGGCGGGGAAGCCCCTCTTTAGCCCAGGCTAACCTGCAACTCACTCTGTAGTTCTGGCCTGTAAACTCATGGTAATCCTCCTTCCTCAGCCTTCCAAGTGCTAGGACCACACAGGGCCTCTTGCCACTTCAAAGGAGCTCCAGACACAGGCGCCACCTTGTGGGCACTGGGGAATTAAATTCAGACCATTGGGCTTTACAAACAAGTATCATCTCCGCAGCCCCTTTTTCTTCTTTTGAGACGGTCTTGTTATATATCTATCTACCCCAGGCATGCTGAAACTCAATCCTCTTGTCTCACTGTGCTGGGAATACAGGAATGTGTCAGTCACCACACCCAGGGGAGAGACAGGGTTTCTAAGACAGAGAAACTCTATAAATCCTTGTTTATATTTATTTCTGAGTGAATGTTTATTTTAAAATTTTGATTTATCTTTGGCTCATTCTTTTAAACATTATTTATTTGAGAGAGAGAGAGAGAATGGGAGCACCAGAGCCTCCAGTCCCTGTCAACAAACTCCAGATGCATGTGCCACTGTGTGCATCTGGCTTTGTGTGGGTCCTGGGAATCACCCAGGCCATCAGGCTTTGCAAGCAATTACCCTAACCACTGATCCATCTCCCTAGCTCCTTTGGTTTATTCTTATAAACTTTATATTATAAAAGTATTATAAAGTAACATTTATTATAAGTAAATATATTATTTATAAAGCCAATAGGCATTTTAGTAGTCTAGAATATGAAGGGGCCTAGAGGTTGTAGTGGGATCTTTTTTTTAAATGTATTTATTTGTAAGAGAGTGAGAGCACCAGGGCATCTTGCCCCTGAAGACCAAACTCTGGATGCAGGCACCACTTTGTGTCTTGCTTTCCATGGGAACTTGGAAGTTGAACCCAGGCAAGCCAGCACTTAGCCGTTTCTCCAGTCCTTGAGTGTGAGTGCGAGTGTGTGCTCAGCGTGCCCATGAGTGTGGGCACGGGCGTGCAGGGGTTAGAAGGCAGCTCCTGGGTGTGAGTTCTGGCCTTCCACTTCATTTAAAGCAGGAGCTCCTCACTGTTCGTACTCCCAGCTGGCCTGACAGCTTCTAGCAGATTCTCTGGTTCCTGGCTCCTTCTCCTTCCTCCCTGTAGCTACGGCATGCCGGCCACAGCACCCAGCATTTTCCATGGACTCTGAGGCTCAGGTACT
>PVHP010025870.1:0-25154 GCA_004024765.1 Zapus hudsonius | reverse complement strand
ATTATAGCCAAAGATTGACTACTAAGTGACCTAGTTAAATCAATCATGAAATCTGCATAACCATAAATAGCATTATATAGGGGCTGGAGAGATGGCTCAGCGGTTAAGGCACTTGCCTCCAGTGCCTAAGGACCTGGATTCAATTCCCCAGTACCCACATAAGCCAGACCCACAATGTGGTGGCCCTGGTATCTCTCTCTCTCTCTCTCTCTCTCTCTATCTCTATCTCTCTGACTGAAAATGAATAAATAAAATATTTTTTAAAAATTAGCATTATATATTTTGATATATAAAAATCCTCCAGGGGCTGGAGCGATGGCTCAGCATTTAAGGCACTTGCCTGCAAAGTCTAACAACTAGGGTTTGATTCCCCAGTACCCATGTAAAGCCAGATGCACAAAGTGGCAGTTCATTTGTAGCAGCTGCTGGAGGCACTGGCACACCCATTCTCTCTGCCTGTCTCTCTTCTCTCTATCTCTCTCTGCTTGCAAGTAAATAAAAGTAAAAATATATTAAAAATGTAAGATACAGAGGAACATTTGTGGTGTTTACAATTTATATTGGTGTATAGGTAGATATTGATATTAATATTTTAACTGTATGCCATCTTTCCTAAGATGAAGAAACAATGATAGTGGTTGTCCCTAGGCAAAAGAATTGGCTGGGTTCAGTAAAGTTTCCTATTATGGTATGTGTATGTGTAGACTACTAAAATAATCATTTAAAAACATTGAGGTTGAAAAAATATTGAGGTTGAGGAGATAGATAGCTTAGCAGTTAGAGGCACTTGCTTGCAAAGCCTACCAGCCTGAGTTCAATTCCCCAACACTCATATAAAGCCAAATACAAAGTCTGTAATTCCAAAATTCTTAAGACAATGAGAGCTGGAGCCAGAAGAATCGTGCATGAGACAGCTAGCATTGCTGCAAGGTGGAAGGAGAGAACAAACACGTCGAGGTTGTCCTCGGGCCTCCACAAGTGCACTGTGGCACATGCATGCTCACAGACACACACACACCACATACAAACATATGCAAACATATGCACATAGTGGGAGGAGGACATAGAGAATAATAGGGGCAACTATGATCAAAATATATCATATACATGAAATGGTCGAAATAAATACATTTTTAAAAATAAACGTAAATACAACAAATCAAGACAGGCCATGGCTGTAGTGTAGCAGTGAAAAAAATGTTAATGAAAATGGATGTATATAGCCCACATTATTAAAGAATAGTTCCTGGACTGGGGAGATGCTGGCTTGCAAAGCCTGTAGGCCCTGGTTCAATTCCCCATTACCCACATAAAGCCAGATGCACAAAGTGACACCTGTGTCTGGAGTTTGTTTGCAGTGGCAAGAGGCCATGGCATGCCTATATTCTCTCTCTCTCTCTCAAGTAATAAATCAAAATAATTTTTAAAACCTCCTGATTTTTCCTAAGAATCATGGATATATAATTTCCAAATTATAAATGACTGTTAGGATTTATTATCTTAAACGATCAGTTCTTAAAATGTTGTAGAAATCCTTCAATGTATTGTAGACTATTAATTGTTTAAAAGAATGCCTTTTTCTTTATTATCTAGGTCATTTTAGCATCTTAGTTTTGGGACAGAGTGTAGACAGGAATGACACACCCCTAAACTGAATGGCTCCATATTGTAAATTTTCTTCCCCTTTTTAAAATTACTTTTTATTTTCAGGGTTAGTGCCAAACAAAACTTTCTTCTTTCTCCTACTGTCATTGTCCCTGCTTCTGTCATCTAACCTTTTTGTTCTGGAAAAAGCCAAGGATAATATAAACAAATGTCTTCAAACTGTGTCTAACACTAAGAGAAATAAGCCTGGGTTAGTATCTGATGGCCCCCTGAATGAAGTACAAACTCCCATAGAATGTGAACTTCGTACTGTCCATTGGGGCTGTTCATATACTTATTTACTTACCTTCAGACATGTTTCCAGTAGTCAGGGATTCTGGGTCAGTGACCCCGAGAGAGAGAGGAGTTGTTACTGTATTGGACTTGTTGAAGAATTTGGGTATGGACTTACTTATGCTTAACTAATAATACCTAATGGCATAACTGTGTGCTCAGCACATAGCTGTCCAATTCGCTTTTATTTAACCTTGTTCTGTTATTGTGGATAGGAATAAAAGATGCCTTGGAAAGCTTAGTTTGTGGGAAGCTGAATGAAGCTGAATCCCTATTCCTGTGTTAAAATTTGACTCGTGGGAAGACAGGTCTTGATGAAATATGAACATCTCAATTCCTTTCATAAAATATTAACCGAAAATTCTAAATAACTGGCAAGTTTTGTCTAAAACTCAACTAGATTTTTTTTTGTTTGAATCTTGGACATTGGGAGTGTTTTTAAGAAGTGGTTTACATTTGTGGTAGGGTCTCACTCTAGCTCAGGCTGACCTAGAATTCACTATGTAGCCTCAAGGTGGCCTTGAACTCATGGCAATTCTCCTGCATCTGCCTCCCTAGTGCTGAGATTGAAGTCATGCACCACTGTGCCCAGCCCCAAAGCTTTTTTTATATATAAAAATGTTAGTTACAGTAGGACCATTTTTGGTGGGCAAATAACAAAACACTTTTGTCTTTCTTCTTATATCTCTTTTGTATAATCCTATAAACAAACCCAACAGAAAGTAAGTAGAATGAAATAGTTGCCCCACTATTCAACACTATATGGCAGAGAAGGTTTATTGTAACTTTATCTCTGTTACCACCCTGAGTTAACATGCATGCACCTGTATAATTTTTGGCCTTGATGTTAGCTTGTAAATTGTTGTAAGTTGGAGAAATTTATTGAGATGTAAAATACCAGATATTTCTAAGTAGAGAGCTGGTTCTATGAATGGTGGCCTAGTCTGTCTTTCAAGATTGTGTTTTGTGTTGTGATTGTTTTGAGGTAGGGTCTTACTCTAGCCCAGGCTGGCCTTGAACCCATGGCAATCCTACCTCTGCATCCTGTGTGCTGGGATGAAAGGTGTATGCCACCACACCCAGCTTCAGTCATATTTTTAGCAAAAGAAAATATCATCAATTAATAAATGATAAAAGAGGAGTATATAATATGACACCTGCTTCTTATGAGAGAAATATGTACATATACAAAAACTAGGAAAATATAGGATAAATGTAATTGTTGGGACTAACGTTGGTATTAATTAACAAAGAGCTGAGCCACGGTTAATGGATTACATATAACAGCAAGAATGAATATATTTCTCTCTCACTTTCCAGAAGTCTCTGGGAGTAAAAGTAGGCCTGAGTTATGACTCATGGTGTTAGGTTCTCTCTGTTTTCTTCCATTGTATTCCCACAGACACTTCATAGTTCAAGAAAGCCATGGGCTGGAGAGATGTCTCAGAAGTTAAGGCACTTGCCTGCAAAGCTTAAGAACCTGAGTTCAATTCCCCAGTACCCATGTAAAAGCTAGATGCACACAGTGGCACATGCTTCTGGAGTCTGTTTACAGTGGCTGGAGGCCCTGGCACACCCATTCTCTCCATCTGTCTCTCTTCTATCTCTCTCTCTGCTTTCAAATAAATAAATAAATAAAAATATTTTTAAAAGAGAGAGAGAAAGAGAGAAAGAAAGAAAGAAAGAAAGAAAGAAAGAAAGAAAGAAAGAAAGAAAGAAAGAAAGAAAGAAAGAAAGAAAGAAAGAAAGAAAGAAAGAAAGAAAGAAAGAAAGAATGCAAGCAAGCCGGCTGCTCACGCTCCAACCTTGCCCACGATCCTTCCTCACTCTCATTTTATATTCTCAGTGTGGAAGTGATTGTTGGTAGTTTTCTGAATAAAACAAGTTGCTTTTTATTAATATGCATGATAATTTTGTATATATCCTTAACACTTTAGTTACTTGTGAATACAAATCATCTTTTACTCTGATCTACTACCGGTCAAACAGTAACATGAGGCGAAGGTTGCTATGACGTCCTAACAAGTTCTCTTTGACTGACACTGGATTCTGAGCTAATCAGTCAGCCAGGCCTTCCCACCTAGAAGCCCCCAGCAGTAAAATCCAAGTAGTAACCGCCTGTTGTTCCTTCCTCCTGCTGGAAACCTGCTCTCAGACCATTTGGCACATGTGGCCTTTTGGCCTGTCTCTTCTCCTTTTTCATCTTGCTGTCTCGTACCTAAAAACTTGTCTACTAAGCCACTAAGTCTGTTGAGCCATCCTGTTTATGAAGTTAACCATGGAACTCTGAATTTCTGGGGCAATTGTTAATTAGTATGGATAGCTTCCTTGGAGTGGAAAAGAATGCCTTATTAAAACCACTTTGACGGCTGGGATATGGCTCAGGGGATGAGAGCTTGCCTAGGATGTACAAGGCCTTTAGGTTAATCCCCAGCACATCTTTTTTTTTTTTTAAGAAAAATGGAAAACATTACACTCCTGTTTCAGCCTATTCAGTCTATCCTCAAGTTCCTTCCTAGGGAATCCCAGTTGTCAGTGACCCAAACGAAACAGATATGCAGGGTAACACCCTGTTACTACCTACCTGCCCATTGCAAATGAATGACATGATGCTTACCGAAGTGTTCAAGTAGAGTCTTCCAATTACCCTAGGCTTCCCCTCACCACGCTGCTCATTTCTCACGGCCGGTGGGTCATCAAACCTGTCGATTCAGCATTCTACGGAAGCCTCAGTAAAGAACTTCTCATCACCACTGTCCCTCGTTGTCTGTTTCCTAAATCATATTAATCATCTCTTCACCACACTCTCAGCTTTAGCTTTTTATCTGTTTCTCTTCCTGTTCCCACTCCAGCAGGTTCTCTTTGGTCCCATGAGTATCTCTTAGGAAAAATAAATTTGATCACATCCCAGATCTGTTCACAATCCTCAGGGACTCCCTTTGTCTGTGAAAGAAAAAGAAATTTCCAGTTGTCTTTTTGAACTAGCTCTGCCCCGTAACCTAGTATTTCAGGCACATAGGCTGACATCTACTTCTGTGCCTCTGTCCTTTCTGAGGAATGTCTCTGTGTCGTGTGCACCCCTGCTCATCTTTCAAGTCCTCACTCAGTGCTCCACTGCTGGACTTCATGATGCTGCATGTGTATCTCCATGGAGACCCCAATCCCACTACATGGAGTAGCCGATTGGTTCCTCTGAGCAGTGAACTTGTGGACGGTGGTAGGGTGTTGTTCGCATAGCAGCCCTCATTCTACTTGGCACCTATCATCAGAAATGGAGTGAGATATAAACAAGTACAGAATGTGTTCTTCCTGGGTACAAAGCCTAAAAACAGCGCCAAGCCAGGACACTGAGTGGTGAAGCTGAGCTGCGTGAGGTCGAAGAGGACACACGTGGTCTCCAATAGTTCAGATCGAGGGCAGATGAACTATCTGTTTCTAGCTCTCAGGTCACCCTGGCTCCGTCTGTTCTTCTTGGTTGTTCCTGCTTCATTCTCTTCATTCCTGCCTCTTGATTGCTCAGAAGGGGCCATGTATTTCAATATGGTGGGCCTGCTCCTTTCTGCTTGTGTGTGCATGAGTATGCACCTGTGTATTCTATCAACCTAAACTCCCAGCAATAAAATGGGATGTGTCCACTCAGAGAAATGCGTGAATGGGGTAACACAGGATGACCAATAACCAGTAACATGTACTGCTAAGATCTAACCCTCCCAGCCACGCAGTGAAGTGTGGGCACCATTAGTATTGCCTCTGGTTGCAGATGAGTTAACTGAGGCAAAGCGAGAAGGATGGGGTTTGCAGGCACCCTTGGGGAGTGGAAGAACTGGGATCCAGTCAACTCCTGTTTCTACCCAGCCACTGTTATCCTGGCCCGATGGAGCACACTTGTAATCCCAGCCCTTGGGAAGGAAGACTAAGAGTCTTGTGCTCTACCGAGTGAGCTAGCAGGGCAACAGGGAAGGAAGATTGTCATGAATTCAAGAGTAGCTTAGGCCACATAATGGGTACCAGGGCTACACAGAAAGAACTTGTCTCAAAAAAAAAAAAAAAGGCAACAGGGCTGGGGAGATAACTCAGTGGTTAGGGTGCTTGCTTACAAAACCCAAGGACCCAGGTTCGATTCCCCAGTATCCATGTAAAACCAGATGCACAAGGTGGTCCATGCATCTGGAGTTCATTTTACAGTGGCCCTAGTATGTCCATTCTCTCTCTCTGTTTCTCTCTCTCCCTCTCTTTCAAATAAATAAAATATTTTTTAAAAAACAACACTATGGCAGGGGAGGTCATGAGCCCTAGGGGATAATGTCTGCTGTTGTCTGGCTAAATACATATATTATGCCCACCAAACTGCTTTATAAGCACTTTTTAAAATGATCATACCCATACAATAATACTACTCTCACTTTTGGCTAGAGAAGCTTCTCTTTTTAGATGTCAGTGACCACTGGGATAACTCAAAAGTCACCATAGTGCTGAGAAGAAGTGACAGTGGAGTGTTCAGCACTGGGACATCTCTATCACACTTCCTGAGGCTCAGGGTCTATTGGGGAAGAGGTGGTGGAAAGATTGTAAGAGCCAAAGGAAGGTAGGACTGCTCACAATGCAAACTTCCAGACACAAAACAGCCTTGATATTCATGACTTCACAGTGTCTGATAATACCTACAGAAAATGGAGGAAAAGATGATGACACTGAAATAAAATAGAGAGTAATTGAGAGGGGGAAGAGATATGAGGGAGGGTGGAGAGGGAATCATAATGGATTATTGTCTATAATTATGGAAGCTATCAGTAAAACGTTTAACCATTTAGCCTTCTCTCCACAGTATAAAAAGTTTAAAAGCAAAAACAGAAACAACAACAAAACTAACCTTTGTCTTAGGAAAATATATTTGAAGAGGCAAGAAAATGAAAATATGGGGGGGGGGGGTTGCCTTTTTTTTTCTTTTGAGTGCTGGTAGATTTTTCTTTAACTCCAAGGGTTATTGTAGGCAAAGTTTTCCTTTTGGACTTGGACTTAATCTCAAAGATCTCATTGCTTTTCCACTGCGAGTGTCTAGGAACATTTGCCCATCTCCTTCCTAGATTTTCTTCTTATGGCTCTGAGTAATGCTGGTAGCCCAAGGCCCAGGTTTCAGCCAGCAGTTCCAGCTAGTGTCTGTTGTTCTTCAAAAATGCATAGGGAGCCGAAGGAAAAAAAAAAGAAAACGACAAGGATTAAGCCATGGTGGTGGTACACATTTAATCCCAGCACTTGGGAAGCAAAGGTAGGAGGATTGCAGTCAGTTCAAGGCCAGCCTGAGATTACATAGTGAATTGCAGGTCAGCCTGGGCTAGAGCGAGACCCTACCTGTGTGTGGCAGAGGGCTGGAAGGGAAGGATTGTCCACCCCCCAACAAGCCCCACATTCCTACTTACAAAAGAACCTCTAACCAACAATGGAGCTGTTAGTGACCTGAGCCCTGGAGATCTTTCTGGTCCTGGGAAGGGGGAGGGAAGGGAGGCTGTGCATATGCGTCTGTCTCCCACCTGGCCCTCCTGTATTACTTTCACAGCCAATCACTGTGTTGATTTCTGATGTTCCAAATTCAAATAGGATAATATCCTTCACTTCATTTGCTCTTTCTACATCTTGGGTATAAAACTATTTTCCTGGGGCTTCAAAAGCGTAATCAGCCCTGAATATAACTGTAACTTAAGAAAAATTGAAACCAAGCTATACGTGAATCCTAGATAGGGCCCCATCTTGTCTTCTGGTTCTCTTAGCTTAGGGAGCTGGAGAGGAAGCCCCACGTGGGTCAGTCGGTGTCCCTTCAACTATGTCAAGGAAAGCACCAATCAGCTGGGTCCCTGACCTGTGAGGGATGGCCTCAGTATTTGGGAACTGAAAGGATAAACACATATTTTCACAGGGTGTGTCCAGAACTGAGTTGTCAAGGTCACTGTGGTGCAAATAGAACATATGGTGTCAGTGTGTCCTGGCGTCTGGGTTCAAGAGTTTCTTGGCAGTATCTATAAAGGGCACAGAGTGTGTTGTCATCGGTAGCGCACTGACACTGGGGACAAAGCTGAAGGAAATCTTTAGGTCTCTTTCCTTTTTGTGTACATTGCTTTGAACGTGGAGCCAGGCCTGCAGTTCTGTGGTTTGGACCTTTGCCCAGGGTGCTTTGCTTTTCCACTTGAATCTGACCTATATTATTACCCAATTCCTTAGTCCCTCCCAAGGAAGAAGTGTGTACTCACAGGGAATTCAAATGGTTTCTTTTTTAAAATATTTATTTATTTATTTGAGAGAGAGAAGAGAAAGAGAGAGAATTACTGCCAAGGCCTTCGACAACTTCAAACTCAGGACGCATGTGTCACTTTGTGCATCTGGCTTTATGTGGGGACTGGTGAATCAAACCCAGGCCATCAGAATTTGCAAGCAAGCACCTTTAACCGCTGAGCCATCTCCCCAGCCCCAGTGGTTTTGTTTTTTGGTTGTCGTCGTCTTCTTCTTCTTCTTCTATAGATGTTGGTAAGAACACAAAGACATACCTAAATCTTTCAGGGGCGGGTGGGGGGGAAACTACTATGATAAATGTGGAAAAAATTGAAGGTAGCGTTTTCTTTGTTTAACGCACCTGATCTGATCATTTTGAATGGTAACATGTGCAATTCTCCCATCCAATGTAATGTAAGCTACAATGTAAGTAAGAATTAAGAAGTAATTGTTGGGATTTTTTAAAAGTCACACGGTTAGACCATTATTAGATTTCTTTTATTTCTAAATAAGATTGTGCATGGATATGCAATCTAGTATACTGTCCCTCCCCTTTTTTTAATGTATGTACTGTTACATAGCTTTGAGAATTTTCTGTTTTCTAAGTAGACATTTGGGCTAATTTATCTACTGAGTTTTTAATCTGGCTTCAAAATCAATGCCTTGTCATTAGCAAACTTCACAGAGGAGTTTTAGTCAAGACTGAGCTTTACAATGGTTGAATTGGTGACTATTATATTTGTTTAACTGCTGTAAAGTAAGTTTGCAACAATAGATGCTTGCACTTAAATAGGTCGCAGAGCGTTGGGGCCCTATCCATCACGCAGAGATTTCTCTCCTGCTGTCTCCTCTGATGGACAATTCTGCTGATGTGGATATTCAAAAAAGAAGGGATCAGGAAGAACAGATGATGGATAAAGACAATCTTCTGTCTTGAGAGGAAATCAGAGAAATCCTTTTAAGCAATCTCTTTGTCATGGTGTCAGGAGATTAATTATGTGCATGTGAGAACAGCTTTCTCATTGGGTGAAAAGAGACATTATCCTTCTGACTTGTGACAGGTTTTCAAAGAGAGAGAGTTAAAGATTTCAGCTAGCTTGAAATCCCTAAATTCTGATGTCTTCGAAGCATCTTCCACAACCCTCGGATTACATCTATGACATAGTGATTGATGTTCAAGGAGTTTTCTTTCAAGAAGTCCCAAGTCTTGTCCCTCATGCAGGTCTCTTCAGAGGCCTTAATACCTGAGTTTGTGCATCAGCTTTTCAAATGACATAATCTTAATATAGGTGATAACGTTCTGAGCCAGAAATGCTAGTGATAGAAGAGACGCCACAGCGTAACTAAAAGTTGGTAAATACAACTTTCTCTGGTGTGTGTGTGTGTGTGTGTGACATGTGGTGTAGATGTGTGTACAGATGCACACACCTTGTGTGCTTGCATGTGGAAGCCAGAGGAAGATGTTAGCTTTCCTCCTTCACCTCTCTTCTGCCTCATTTCCTGAGACAGGATCTATCTCTGGACCTGAAGTGCTCTGGGTTTGTTTTTTTGTTTGCTTTTTGGCTAAAACAAGCTCCAGCAATTCTCTGTCTCCCTCATCACCAGGGCTACAGTCGTGCACAGCTCCACAAACCTTTTTACATGGGTGCTAAGGTTGAACTTGGGTCTTCATACTTACAAAGCAATCTTACTGACTGAGCGACCTCACCAGCCCCAGCAAACACACTTTTGAACAAAGCAAATAATGTTATAACCTAAGAAGATATTTATTAAAAATTTAGCGCTTATTTATATGACTTAATCCTGGAGAAATAGTGACAACACTGAAGAGTCATTCCCTGCAGCCACTCTGAGAATGACCAGTTGTCATTCAGATAAGCCTTTGAAAGTTAATGAAATGGGGCTGAGGAGATGGCTCGATAGTTAAAGGCATTTGCTTACAAAACCTGTGGCTTGGGTTCAATTCCCCAGTGCCCACACAAAGCCAGATGTAAAAAGTGGCACAAGCATCTGGTGTCTATTTGCAGAAAATTGTAAGAGACCCTGGTTTGTCCATAGACACACACACACACACAGTGTGTGCAAATAAATATGTAATTTTAAAGAATATATTAAATAAAACATAAAGTAGTACAGTTGTGTCAAATGAATTTCTTTCCAGATATCTGAAGTCTCAAAACTTAAAAAAAAATACTTATTTTAGTGAACAAATCCTCTGTCTTTTAAATAATGCACATGGACTCAAGGTCATACTGGTAAAGATCCTGCTGAATTGCGCTGAATGGCAGTGTCCTTGGGCACTGGTGTTTAGTGGAGAGTGGTTTGCCTCCACACTAAATGATGGTCAGGTTGTTGTAGAAATGGAGTCTCTTCCCTTCAGGTAAGTAATCACTTCTCCCGGGATGCTGTCCTGCTGATGGCAAAGTGCTTTTGGGCTTTATCGCTAAGGGTGAGCCCTGTATATCAATCATTCCACTTCTTTGTTCCTGTCTAAAAGTTCATTTTTCTTTTATACTTAAACACTGGACTAGAAAGTCAAGGTTTCCCAGCACTCAGATGTTTGGAAGAAAGCATTAGTGCACTCTCTCTCTCTCTCTCTCTCTCTCTCTCTCTCTCTCTCACACACACACACACACACACACACACACACACACACACAAAACTGTGTACATACACATCTACAAGCGCAATTAACTGGGCTTATGTGTTGATATAATCAGTAACAGCACTGTGTATTATTTTAGTGAACACCAGTGGTACACTTTTCATGCAAGCCTTCAGTCTAGATTCCACTCTACATCACTCTAGACATTTCACCACTGCTAGGGAACGGTAGCCATTTCTTCATTTTAAATAAACATTAACACAAAAGATCACACAGGAAAACCTGTTAAAGGAACATGAACAGTAGATGATATTAGTAACAGTTGTGTAGTGACTGTACTATTTATAGGGTCAGATTCAGATATGGTGAAAGAGAAAGAAGAGAGAGAGAGAGAGAGAGAGAGAGAGAGAGAGAGAGAGAGAGAGAGAGAGAGAGAAGAGTGTGCATGTGTTCAGAGCCAAGGTCAAGTGCGTTAGTTTTTTGGTTTGGTTTTGAGATGGAGTCTTGCTGTTTCCCAGGCTGGCCTAGAACATCTGGGCTCGAGCAGTTCTTTGTACATATCCAGCCTCCAGAGTAGCTGGGACTACAGACAGACCCGTGTCTAGCTCTTCTCCTTTAATTCACATTTGTTAGTGATGCTTAGGGTCAAGTTTAAATTTTAAAATTCTTGGCTTTTAAGTAATTTGAAGATAATAAACTCGGGTGATGATCTTCATGAAATACAAAAAGTTTTAAAGAAATAATTGCAGGAAAACCAAAGTCTAGGGGTACATGATTGGTGTGTCTTCTTTCCTTGCTTTATAGAGAGACAAGTGATTGTTCTGTTGCATTTGGTCTTGCTGGAGGAAAAGTACTCCCTCTTGGATTCTCTATTAGTAGGCTGGGTTGACCTTTGAAAGGGCTATAATTAAAACTGAAGGTAATTCTTCTTGGTGACACAGAACATGTGAAAAAGGAACAGTTTACTAATTAATAAAAATATAGCCAGTTATAGAAAATGTTTCTCTTTATCTTTCTGAGCTTGCTATTAAAAGAGAACAATTTATCATCCACCTGCTGCATATGTTCAATGGATAAGAGCTTCAGTTTTCTCCTTCCTAAACCCTTGCTGAGTTTTTCTGGCAGAGCTGGGTGTGGTGGTTTATGCCTTTAATCCCAGCACTCGGGAGGCAGAGGTAGGAGGATCACCATGAGTTCAAGGCCACCCTGAGACTACATAGTGAATTCCAGGTCAGCCTGGGCTAGAGTGAGACCCTACCTCAAAAAAACAAACACAAAACAAAACAAAAACAAAAAAGTGGGTTATTTGTACCTAAAGTACTTTATGTGCAATAGAGGAAGGTCATTTACGATTTTGTCACCTTGCCTGTTTGATGTTGAACAACTCATTGAAGCCCCAGCACTTGTTTGGTGAACTTCAGATATATGACAATGGATACTGTGTTGCGTTATATTCTTTCTTGCTCTGTGTTCTTTATTGGTAGCATATCATACTTTTGGCATTAAGAGGAATAGTTAATGATTTGTTTACAAAAACAAAAAGGCCAAGAAGACCTTCATAGTTTGTCAGACCAAAATAATGTGAGAAGGGATGCTCAAGGGCAGATGCCGTTTTCAGCAGTGATTCTGTTTTGAATTAGAGAGCTTTATCACTCTGCTTCTCCTTCACACTGATTAGAGGTGAAAATAAGCTAACCTAAGATAGGAGCCCTTCTCAGCTGAAGCGAATCTTCTCGAGACCTTGATTGTAGTCTCTTTACTGTGTTTTGCATTTCTCGAAATAATCTCCTTAATAAAATGTTTCTCCATGTGAACAGCGGGAGAACACTCAAAGGGCAAAGCTTCGATGACCTTCTCTTCTGCTCTCCTCTCTGATTGGCAGGTTTCAAAGGTTAAACTAGCTACAGAGGAAATGTAATCATTAGTGACTTGCTGCCTTTCTAGATCCTTCTGGAAACTGGAATCCCAGAAAGAGAGAAAAGTCATTCCTGAGCCTTCTGAATGGGAAGCTGCCACTGTCTCTCTCCTTCTTACTTACATAAACAAACTTCATGGGAAAATAAACCATGCTTCATGTTTGCTACAAAGCTTTCCTTTCTGTGGAAAGTTCACGTGCTCCTCTCACTGTTCTTGGTGATGCAAACAGGGAGGGTTTTTCCTTCCTCTGGAAAGTGATTTCCAAAGCTATCCTAAGGCAAGACTATTTTACTGATAGCCCAATAGCATACTAGTAAGAAACAACAAGATAAAACCCTTAGCATTTAGGAACGTCAGGTGACATTCAACCCAGCCTCCCTTGCCCCCATATACTGATTAGCAGGAAGGCATTAGGCCTTATGACAATCATGCAGTAAGAAAACTTGACTAAATAAATAATCTGCCTGGGTGCCCCCTTCATCGAGAGTGGACTTATTCCTGTGTGTGTACTCTACTTTCTGTGACTACATTTTCAATTTATGCAGTGATTAACTTCCCTTTATGGCTTACACTGTATCAAAGCCTAGCAAGATGTCACAGACAGCATTGTGGTGATTTCTGATGTACACTGTCATGTAGATGCTGCTAGCTGCCTACATTTATTTTTATAGACTCCACATGTGTTTTTACCACCCTTCTAGGCTACTGGACCACTTTCTCAGAGTTTCCCTCACTTCTTGTCTCTTTTCTCTAATAAAATACTTTAGTAGCTGGTATGTAGCTGTGAGTTTTATGCTTCCTCTTCCCATGAATAAGGATGTCAGGTATCTCGTGTGGGAGTGTCCCATCCTTTTGACATTGTTCCTGCTCGAGAACCATGGAATCAAAATTTTTAAAAAGTCACAAAATGGTATAAGTGAGTTTATGATTTTGTGTTTGGGCTTCAGTCATAGGTATTTTTCAGCCACATGTGGCCTGGGGCTACATTTTGGACATTGACTTCATGCTTCTCACTACTTTGTTGGATATTTTACCACTTTTTTTGTTTAATCTTTTATCTTTTGTATGAATGTATATATATGAATGATGGGGACAGGCCACTCCAGAGCGCACGAATGGAGGTCAGAGGGCAACCTTAGATGTCAGACTTCACCTTGCCTCCAAACAAGGTAGAAGGTGAAGTCTGACGTCTAAGGTTGTTCACAATGACATTCACCATGCTCAGTGACCCTCGTGCTTCTACGGATGCTCTTGTCTCCCATCTCACCAGAGCAGTTCTGGGATGCTTGTGATGCTGGGTCCAGCTTTATGTGGGTTTGAGGATCGAAAGTCGGGTCCTTGGGCTTGTGTGGCATCATCTGCTGAGCCATTCCTCTAGCCCACTACTGTGTTCTGTAGTTTGTCTTTAACATGCCAATTGACTATTTTAGTGATTTTTTTTTGAGGTAGGGTCTCACTCTCCCCCAGGCTGACCTGGAATTAACAGGTACAGGTCAGATGCTGCAGGTACTTGAGAAGGGGTGGTAGATGGCCAAGAAGCTTTGGGTGACTCTCCTCTGCTCCGTGGAGCTCCTCTGAGGAATTCTGAGCAGGATCGTGGAATAGCAGAAAGCTCAGCAAGCACTGTGATTATTCATTTCCATTCTCAAAGAAAGAGGCTGAGATACAGTGTGCTCTTAGGAGGTTTTATGTGTTTGGGAATTCAGTCTGATTAATATTAAGATGTGACAAGCACATCTCACCTCTAAAGTGGATTACTTGTTTGTGTCCTTTGTTTCTAGGGGCCCTCTCAATTCAAGCCATGCTTCCCACCCTACCCACAGGGTGTGATGATGTAGGAAAATACTTCTAGAAATCTAGAAGCCTCATTCTGGTCGGGAAGGGACTTCTGGCTCTTGGAATTGAAGGAGACATTCCCCTTTCACAGCTCACTGCTCTCGGTGACTGTCAGGAGTGACGCATGACTGACCACATGGCCAGTCGTCATGGCTGGCTCTTCACTGCTTTTAAAGCAGCACAAGGCACAGGACAGGCTACCCAGGAGTGAGGGAGATAGTCCATATTGTAGGCAGATAAAGAGCTATCTGAGAATATGCCAATCACTGAATTTATTGGATATATCTCTGCCCCTTGCTCTCTTGCCCAGGTAATCCTCCTGGAAAAATAAGCCTGCTTCACCCCACTAAAACTCACTCCCCCCTTTCTTCTCAATCTCTGACACAAGAAGTCAGTACTGGTCATTTCTCACTTGCTTCTAACTTTTTCTAACAATCAGCACTTTTTTTTTTTTGAGGTGGGGGTCTCATTCTAGCCCAGGCTGAACTGGAATTCATTATGTAGTCTCAGGCTGGCCTCAAACTCACAGTGATCCTCCTACCTCCTCCTCCTGAGTGCTGGGATCACAAGCATGGGCCACCACACCCAACTCAGCATCATTTTTGATTGGGGCCTCACAGTATATTTGCCAAACTACAGATTGATCAACAATACATACACCTGAAAACATTAAATGGGAAGCCACTTGATCTAATATTATGCATATTCTATTTACTTGCCTTTGAAGAGGTGGGAGTTTTTCTAGTCTGTATTTAAGGCAGCATTCACATAGAGCAAGGAAAATTGAAATATGTGCATAACAAATTTTATAGGCATTCCAGAATTTTAAAATGTGAAGAACATCAAGAGAGGAAAATGTCACTGTGTCTAGTTTGTGAGTTTTGGTCCTAAACATGCTGCATTCAAGAGCCATCTTTAGAATCTTGACTTTAGACTTCAACTGTCTCAAGCACAACTTATATTTTTAAAGTTTTAAATACATTTACGTACCTGATAATCTAAAGGAGACAATTTATTAATGTGTCAAAATGAGATTTTTTTTTTGTCTTATATGCGTCTCTCGTTGCTTTAAGGGTTTCAGATTCTCAGATCCAGGCATTTTATAAAGCAGCTCTAGCAATGGCATTCAGATGGAATGCTGTCTTTGTTGGCCAGCGTCACTAGGCTCTGGGTGCTCCCTGGGTCATCTGGTGTCTTCACTAATGGGATTTGTACCCCTTGGCTCTGCAGGTAGCCATGAGCTTTCTGAGTAGGATTTAGACTCACCACCATAGCTGCTGATGGAAGGAGCCACAGGGATTTTGCTTTGTTTTATTTCATTTGTGCTTCAAATTGGAGGAAACTTCTGCTCTGGGTTTGTTAATTATCTTTGTTTTCCATTTACTTTAATTTTAACAGTTGATTTACTGTGGTGCAAAAAAAAATACAAACATTTTTGTTTAGGAGTCAGGATGTTTTATCTTCCAATGCTTCTTGCTAATCACTAGGATTGTTTATTATTGAACCAGAAAGAACAAAGGGAAGTATCTGTTAAAACTCAACCAACTGGCATTTCACCTTCATCTGTTTTTGTCTTCTGGGAGATTTTTGACCAATTTGGTTGTTTAAAAAAAAAGGAAGGAAGGAAGGAAGGAAGGAAGGAAGGAAGGAAGGAAGAAAGAAAGAAAGAAAGAAAGAAAGAAAGAAAGAAAGAAAGAAAGAAAGAAAGAAAGAAAGAAAGAAAGAAAGAAGGTAAGACTGAGTGAGAGAGCCTTGGATTCTGGTTTGTCTTGCTATTCACACTTCTATAATCTTGACTAAGTCACTCACTCTGAACTTTTCATCCAAAAAAGGATGAAACAAGGACCATGTAAGATGCACAGCAATGTTTCATGCTCTCCCTGCATTCCCCACCCCTCACTGGATCTTTGAAAAACAAACTTGCATCTGTTGAAAATGCTTTAACCATAGGCCAAAGCAACAACTGAAATCTAAATTGTTAGTGTATTCATTATGCAACCCAATTTTATAGGGATAAGAATTTGCCTGTCTCCAGTAGGAAAACACAGAAGGATGATTTAAAGGTCTCCAGGGTTCGTGGAGTCTTTGAATGTTTAGAACCTACAGGAATATCAGCAATCATTGTGTTCAATCCCTTAAATGCTACTAGCGAGAGTTCTGGAAGGCATATCTTCAAAAACAAAACGGTTATGAATCCCGTGGAGGACTCCTCTCTGCCTCAAAGTAAAGAACAGAATAAAGAAAGTTGAGAGGAGGGGCTGTAAATCCCATCTGAAAACCTAAGAATCACTGCTGCTTAGTATTACATACTTGGTGACTTTCCCCGTTGACCTTCCACATTAAAATAATCCAGTCCCACGAGGTTTAAGGAGGAGCTACCCCTCAGCAGGGCAATGTTCCCCTGCTCCATCTCCTTGGCATTGCACCCCAGCACCTCCAGTCAGAGTGTACCATGTAACTGGGAGACTGCACAAGGACACCAGACTGTGGGAACTGTTGGGAGCAAAAACAACAGACTCAATTAAGGGAAGACAGATTTAAATAGAACCTCATAGGGCGAGTGTTTAGTTGCAGATTAGAGGTCAATTCGGGTGCTCTGGGAACTCACAGGCTAGGTCTTAAATCAACTGCAAGAAAAGAAAGGAATTAGTAAGGTGAAATATGGCCAAGTGTGTTCCTATTCTAGAGAAAACCCACATCCATGAAGACTGACACATAAATCGATTGTTCCTAAGCTGATATTTAATTAGATTTTTGGCTGGGACCCTCCATAGCTCTTCTACTTTGGTTAAGCCTGTACTCTTTCTCAGCAGGCTGATTCTCTCACTTCTAGGAGGTCCTGAGGAGCCCTAGTAATTGCCTTGACTTTATCCTATACTTAAATACTAGGGATATGGAGAGCTTTGCCCCCTGCCCTGGCTTCCCCTTGAACTGTAGATTAATCTGGTAACAGCTGGGTATCTTCATTTAGATGTCTCACAGCCATCGCAAAACTTAAGAATTGAAGGCCTCACTTTTCATCCAAAATCTCACCTTCTTCCTCACAGTGCCCTTAATCAGAGAAGATATCATCATCCACTGCAATTTACCTTTAAATAAGACTAACCTGGCAGGAATATGCTTAATGCAGCAAGTGTATTCAGTTAGGAGACTATAAAAATCCAAGCCAGTGGGCTCTGTCATAATTTTTGAACACACTGGATATATTTGCATGAGAAGCAACATAATCAAGTGATTAAGCATTGCTTTGAAGTAAGATGAGCTTGGGTTCAATTCCCGGTACCACTACTTATCGGTTGGCTATGTAACCTTGAGCAAATTATTACACATTCTGAAAAATAGAGGCAATAATTCTACTTTTATCTTAGAGTATTCCATGACACTTATTGTTAAACAAGACATCATGCATGAAGTGTTAGTCACTGGTTCCCTTAAGATCTATGAGGACAGAGATCATTTTCAGTTTATTTATCTTTGTATCTGCAGGACCTGGCACAAGGAAGTCCTCAGTAAATATTTGTTGAATGAGTAATTGAGGTGTGATGTGAATTAAAACAGTAACCTTGCGGATGGAGAATATTGCACACAGTAGAGACTCAGGCTTCTTTATTCCCCACTAGTTCCTACTGATTTTTAAGAATATTTATTTATTTGAGAAAGAGAGACAGAGAGAAAGAGGTAGATAGAGAGAATGGGTGCCCCAATGCCTCCTACTACTGCAAACAAAGTCCGGATACATGTGCCACTTTGCACATCTGACTATTATGTAGGTACTGGAGGATCAAATCTGGGTCATTAGGCTTTGCAGGCAAGTGCCTTAACTGCTGAACCGTTTCTCCAGCCCCCTACTGATTCTGATTCCTAAATATTGCCTAGGTCTACTCCATGCTCTATCCCTGCTGTAATTACCCCCATCCAGGCTATAATGATCTCTCACCAAGACTTCTGTAAAGTCAGTTTCTAGACACTCTCCTGGCAGCCTGTCTACCTCCTCATCAGCACTTTCCAGAATGTCACTTGAGGAACCTTGTGGGAAATGGGAACATGCCATTCTTCCATTTAATAACCTTTTAAGTTACTGGGCATGTTTCCATCTTCCTTTCCTAACACTCTCCTCTTACTTGGTGATGTCAGATTGGTTTCGATATTATCTTTAGGACATACTGTGATAGCACAGTAGAATTGTCCTCATGCTTTTAAGAGGTTCTTGCTTATTCTTCCAACATCCTTTGCTCTCTCTCTCTCTCTCTCTCTCTCTCTCTCTCTCTCTCTCTCTCTCTCTCTCTCTCTCAGTTACATTTGCCTGCAAATGACAAAAAGCATTAAGTGAAAAGTTAGCAGTTTCTTCCCCTCATAAAGTGAGAAGGTAGAGTCCAAGGCCAATAAAACATCTCTGCTATCATCAGAGCCTGCACTTGGTGGCTCTGTCATCAATGTGTCTTCCATCTTGTCCCCAACTCTCTTGTGTACCCCCTCTAGGACTTTACTCCATTGATCATCTCTCTCCTGTATCACACTTTTTTCATTCATATATATGTGTGTGTTTGTGTGTGTGTGCAGAGAGAGACAGAGATAGAGAGATAAACAAAGAGAGAGAATGGGTGTGCCAGGGCCTCTTGCCACTGCAAATGAACTTCAGATGCATGAGCCATCTTTCTGCATCTGGCTTTACATGGATCCTGGGGAATCTGACCTGGGCCATCAGGCTTCAAAGGCAAACATCTTTAACCACTGAGCCCTATCTCCAGCCCCACCCTTTGCTTTTAGTGAAGAGCCTTATGCTACAAGCCTCTCTCTTTTAAGTTAGACTTCCTACAATTACCAATCTATTTCCACCTTAGCTCTCCAAACTTACATCTTGAAAGAGTAATTGTATGGCAGTGTGCATATTCATTTCTACAAACTCTCTCGTCCCTTGGCTTTCACAACACTGTCTGCTTTATGGTTGCTGTCTTCTCCTAATGCTCTTTCTCTGTCTTGACTGGGCTTTCCTGTTCCTTTGCTTGACTCTTAAATAACAGTTGGCTTGCTGTTTGACTCTTTCTCACTCCTCACGCTTGCCCTACCTAGGTGATCTTACCAGTACTAGTATCAGCTTTCTGTACAGTTGTTCTTTGTCTCCAGGGACTGTTTGTACAGTCTCCAATCCTGGTCTTTTAGTCCTGAAATTTTTGCTGCCTACCAAAAAAAGTTCCTCTTGTCTCTTGCCTATCAGAAACCCTATCACCTCTTCCTAGACTCTTGCAGAAATCCGTAAGGTTTGTTGGTTGGTTGGTTTGGGATTTTTGCTGTGCTAGTGATGAACTCAGGACTTTGTGTCTGTTAGACCAGCTCCTCTATCAATGAGCTATATCCCCAACCGTCACAGAAACTTTCAAGCTTTAATCCGATTTATACATTACCATTTTACCTTCTGATTTGCAAAAAAGGATATGATTATGTTCATTTCAGATTTATTAAAAAAAAAACAATCTCCTGCTTCTAGGATTACATTTAAACTCCTAGTTTGACCCAGAAGATACTTCTAGAAGGTAGTTTTTCTTCTCTTGCCACACAATCCTCCATCCCAGGATTTTAGCCCAATGTACAACCAATAATTAATTTTCAGTATTTCTACTATTATACATGATTTTGGCAGTCTGTTCTGTGGGTTTATGAGTTTCCTTCTAATTCTGCCAATATGATCTCGTTGAGCTTAAAGATGGCATTTGCCATCATAGCTGGTACCATTTCACGATAACTTCTTCGCAAATAAATGAATGTGATCATGAAATCAGACAACAGGAACAACTTCCACCCTAATAATAGAGATTATAAAGGATATCAATTTTGCACCTGTGTGGTTGACATATTGAAATGGAAGGATCGCAGAGCACAAAGGATATGGTTTGTATTTGTTTCTAATTTGGATGCAGCAAGTTTGAAAATATCCTGTTGCTGACCACTGGCAGACAGCTGTGTGGAGACCATGGTTTTTCAGGTGTGCAATGAATTGAGGTTAACATTTATAGGAAGTGGGTGAAGAGTTGGTAATTGGAACGGCAGGCTTTCAGTGGCTGCTTACAGCCCATCCTGCCCTTTTACATTCCTTTAAAAAAATGTTTTTTTCAAAGTAGGGTCTCGCTCTAGCCCAGGCTGACCTGAAATTTACTATGGAGTATCATGCTGGTCTTGAACTCACAGCAATCCTTCTACCTCATCCTCCCACATGCTGGGATTAAAGGTGTGCGCCACCACGCCGGGCCCCTTTTCCATTTCTGTTGTTGGAAGTCGAGTGGGGAGAGTTCCTGCCTTTCTTGAAATATCAAGAGAGAGTGAGCAGGATGGAAAGAAGCATTTTGTTCATCTCACAAAACTATCGATAAACTGGCAAAATTTAAGAATTTGTTTTTCTTAGCCAGATGTTTTGGCACACTCCTGTAATTTCAGCACTTGGGAAGGTAAGGAAGGACAATCAGAGTTCCTGCCTCAAAAAAAAATGACAAACAAAAGAATTTTTTTTCTAAATGAAAAAAGAACAAGGGGTAGGGAGAGTTCTATTTATTTACACAAGCTCCCCCCCCCCTTCAAATCTCTTTCCTTTTCTAGTCTATGCCTCTGTTTTCTTTGGGTCTTTCGAGATACAATACTGAAGCCAGATGTGATGTCTCATGTTTGCAATCCCAGCACTAGGGAGGCTGAGGCAGGTGGACTGTCATGAGTTCAAGGCCAGTTTGAGCTATATAGTGAGTTCACAACAGCCTGGGCTCCAGAGTAAGAACTTGTCTCCAAAAAAAATAAATGAAACAAATGATATAACACTGTTTTATGGATTATCTGTATAGATTACTGAGGTAAAATGAGTTCTGTATTTTTATACTACTGCATAACATGTTACAAACTAAAACTTCAATGAAATAAACTTTAAAACTAAGGGTTGGGAGTGTTGCTCCCAGCATGCCCAGATCCTGGGTCAATTTCTAGCACCATTACATAAATAAATACAATTAAAACTGCATGGAGTCATCCAGATACAAAGTGGCCTTAATATCCATACCCTCACAATAGTTGATATTGTCTACATAAGACCTGCATAATAGGAGGAAAAAACTCCGATGACATTAAAATAGAAGCAAGGCTAGTTAGGAAAAAGGATCCAGTGGAGGGGGGGGGCTTGGTGGGGGAGAAAGGGAAGTGTTGGGAGGGGATTATGACCAAGGTATATTGTCTAGATTTAGGAAAGTTGTCAATAAAAATTAAAAAAGAAAACAAAACAAAACAAAAAATTCTGTGGAAAAACAAAAAGAAACACCAAAAGCAAAGTCAAAACTTTTGGAAAACTAGGAGAAATGTTACAACATGTAAATGTGCCCAGAGGATAAAATTTATTACTATAAATAGACTCCTATAAACCAATATTAAAACCAACAACTAGAATAAGAAACCAAGAGTAGGCATTTTAGAGAAAAAATTATGGTCAGTTTTACTAACAGAAGACAAATCCAAATTAAAACTATATTCTGATATGATTTTCTTATTTGTCAGATTAGCAAATAAATAAAGAGTCAAGCTGGGAATGGTGTCACCCAGCTTTAATCCCAGCACTTGGGAGACCGAGGAAGGAGGATCATAGAGTTCAAGGCCAGCCTGGGACTATGCAGTGAATTGCAAGTCAGCCTGGAATAGAGTGAGACCCTACCTCAAAAAAACACACACACACAAAAAAAAAAACATTCAAAATTAGGTAGTTTGCTGCACTAATAATGGTTTGGATGTGTACACATTGCTAGTGGGTGTGTCAATTTGTTTAATCCTTATGTAGGAGGCTATAATTAACTAAATGAAAACTGCATATGTTCACCTTTCTTTTTTTTGCGTGTGTGTGTGTGTGTGTGTGTGTGTGTATGTGGTGTGTGGTGTATGCACATGATGTGTTCCCACAGCACCCCATGCACTCGCCATGGGCCAGCCAGGATATCCTACCCCCTGGCTCATCCACCATTCTTTAAGCTGGAGTATCTCACTGATCCTCTGGAGCTTGCTTTTTCTTTTTTAAGCTCCAGTGACTCTTGGGTCTCTACAACCCTGTGGGATGGAGATAACAGACATGTTTAGTCACACCTAGCTGCTTATGTGGGTCCTACTGATCCAACTTGAACAATCTCTCAGGTCCTCATTCTTGCAAAGAAAATGCTTTTAACTGCTGAGACATCTCTCCAGGCCCATATTTTTTTTAATTATTTATTTGTGTGTGTGTGTGTGTGTGTGTGTGTGTGTGTGTGTGTGTGTGTGTGTGTAGGCCAAAGAACAAACTCTGGTGTCATTCCTCAGTAATACCATCCACCTTTTTTTAAATAAACTAGCTGGTTTTTTTAAAAAAAAATATTTTATTTGAGAGAGAGATCAAGAGAGAGAAGCAGATAGAAAGAGAGAGAATGGGTGGTCCAGGGCTTCCAGCCACTACAAACTCCAGAATCACACATGTGCCACCTTGTACATCTGACAATATATGGGTACTGGGAAATCGAACTCGAGTCCTTAAGGCTTTTCAGGTGAGCATCTCTCCAACGTGCCCCACCCCACCCCTGCTTTTTTTTTTTTTTTTAGCATGGTTTCTCATTGGCCTGGTGCTTGCTAAGTAGTCTAGAATGACTAGCCAGGGAACTGCAGAGATCTGCCTGTTCCTGCTTCCCCATCTCAGGTTATTCTCAATGATGGGAGTATCATTTTACTTTAGTATATACATAAGTCATTAATTCTCTCTTTTACCATAGATCTACTGGATTAACAGATATCTTCGGAAAATCTCATCCAACACACTCTTCTCACAAGCACATGGAACCTTCTCTAAAATTGATCATATTATAGGGCACAGATCAAGCCTTAACAGATACAAATATAAATATTCCTTTTATCTTATCAGATAGCAGTGAAATAAAACCAAGAAACAATAATAAGAGAAACCTCAGAAATGACACAAATACTTCGAGATTAAGCTTTTGAATGAACAAAGAATCACTGAAGAAATCAAGGAGGAAAATTTTTTAAATCCTGGAATCAAATGAAAATGATAGTACCACCTACCAAAACCTCTAGGATCCAACCAAACCAGTCCTAACAGCTAAATTTACAACGATTAGTACTCACATTAACAAAAATCAGGTATATATAAAAAATCACTAATGATTATCCTCAAGGTTCTATAAAAACAAGAAGCCAGATGAAGTAGATAGCAAATAAAGTAGATGGCAAGAAATAATAAAGATCAGGGTAGACGGCTGAGGAGATGACTCAGTGGGTGAAGTGAAAGTATGAGGACCTGAGTTCAAATCTTCAGCCTCCATGTAAAAGACAGATGCGGAGACGGTGGCCTATAATTCCCCTGCCGAGGAGTCAAAGGCAGGAGGACCTCTGGGGCTTGCTGGCTAGCTAGTCTAGGTGAGCACCAGATTCAAGAGAGACCCTATCTCAAAAAACTAAGGTGGAGGGATCTGGAGAGGTGACTTGGTGGTTAAGGCACTTGCCTGCAAAGCCTGATGACCTGGGGTTCGATTCCTCAGGATCCACATAAAAGCCAGATGCACCAAATGTTGCATGCATCTGGAGTTTGTTTGCAGTGGCTAGAGGTTCTGGGGCACCCATTATCTCTCCTCTTTTTATCTCTTTCTGCTTGCAATTAAATTAAATAAAATTTTAAAAATAGGGTGGAGAACAACTGAAGAAAACACTTGATGTTGATTGCTGTCCTCCCCCCTCACACTCACACAAACACACACACATGCATACACACTCACACGCAGAAGCATACATATACACACTTACACATGATAAATATACACATGCAAGAAAGTAAGATTAGGACAGAAACTAACGACATTAAAAGGGCAGTACATAGAATTAAACAAATAAACAGTGGGTTCTTGAAAAGATTAACAAAATTGACAGACCCCCTAGTCAAAATCACAGAAAGGAAGAGAAGACCCAAAATAATCAAATGGTGATGAAAAGGAGCTGTTGCAGCAGACTCCAGTGGAATCCAGATCATTGGGCAATACTTAAAAAAAAAAAACCCTATTTTCCAAAACAACTTGGAAACCTAGAAGAAATGAATTCATGCCTAAGCCTATATGACTTACCAAAGTTAAATGCAGAAGATAAAAACAATTAAAACAGAGCCATAATAAGCAGTGAGATAGATGCAGTAATTTAAAGTGTCTACACAAAGAAAAGCCCAGGACCAGATGGATTCACTACTGAAATACCAAGCTCATTCCATGAAGCCAGTATTACATTGGTAGCAAAACATAACAACAAGTCGGGCATCGTGGTGCCTGCCTTCAATCCCAGCACTTGGGAGGCAGAGGTAGGAGGATGTCCAGGAGTTCAAGGCCACCCCAAGACTACATAGTGAATTCCAGGTCAGCCTGGGCTAGAGTGAGACCCTACTTTGAAAAACAAAAACAAACAAACAAAAGAACAGAAACTATCGACCAATTTTCCTAATGAACATAGATGCAAAAACTCTCAACAAAATCTTTTCAGACTGAATTCAAGAACATATGAAGCAGACTGTCCATCACATCCAAGTTTGTTGGATCCTAGAGATATAAGATTGGTT
>PVHP010025869.1:0-25165 GCA_004024765.1 Zapus hudsonius | reverse complement strand
TAGCCCAGGCTGACCTGGAATTCACTATGTAGTCTCAGGGTGGCCTCGAACTCATGGCGATCCTCCTACCTCTGCCTCCCTGGTGCTGGGATTAAAGGCGTGCACCACCACGCCCGGCTCTTGTCTTCTGTTTTTGAGACTGTCTCCCTGGTTCTCAAACTAATGATCCTCCTGCTTCCGTCTCCCACGGATGACAGGTATGCACCACCATGCCTGGCTAGGAGACATTTCTTTTTTAAAGGGTCTCAATTCTTTTTTTAAAAAATATTTTATTTAGCCGGGCGTGGTGGCGCACGCCTTTAATCCCATCACTCGGGAGGCAGAGGTAGGAGGATCACCGTGAGTTCAAGGCCACCCTGAGACTACACAGTGAATTCCAGGTCAGCCTGGGCTAGAGCGAGACCCTACCTCGGAAAACAAAAAAAAAATTTTTTTATTTATTCATTTTTCAAGCAGAGAGATAGAGATAGAGGGGAGAGAGAGGGAGAGAGAGAGAAACGCAACAGGGCCACCACCTTGTGGGTCTGGCATATATGGGTCCTGGGGAATTGAACCAGGGGCCTTAGGCACTGGACATGAGTGCCTTAACCGCTGAGCCATCTCTCCAGCCCCTAGGAGACATATGAATCACAAAATCAAAGACACCTAGAATTAATTGTGGGGAGTGACAGTCATGTGTTTCCAAAAGAGAATCGCAAATGCTCATAGACAACACACAGAGAGTTGACAGAGTGTCCTAGGTCAGTGCATCTCAGTCCTAAATACCAGTGGTAAATGAAACTTTAAATGAAGAGCCAATAAAGCCAATTTTAATAATATATTTTATTTAACTCAAGATATCCAAAATGTCACCGTATCAACAGGTCATCAATATAATTTTTTGGGGGAACCCAGTGCTTCAAATCACACTGAAAATCCATCCCAATTCCCCGCGGCCACTGCTCAGAGCTCAGCAGCCATAGCAAGGCCCCCTCCCCAGACCCCGAGACTTTGCAGTGTAGAGATATCCCAGGGGGACTCAAGCACACATTTCAAGTCTGAGCATTGGTCCCATCCTGCTTGAAACACTTCTGTCCGTCCATTTTTCCTCCCCCTTCAGCACAAGGCTTCTGAGCACCTAGTGCCAACCAGGCTGGGGAAAACAGACCTGCCTCCTGTCCAGTGCAGCTCCCAGGCAGGAAAGGTGGAGCACCCACATCCCTGTTCAGACCATGAGAGCCCTCGTGTGCACTTCACCCGTTATGGGACGCCTGACCTGGCTGGAGCAGAGAGGGATCCAGAAAATCCCCCAAATAAGGAAATGGCCAGGAGCAGATCAAATGTCTCTGTGGGGCCGGGCCTGCTAAGCAACCTGCCATCTCTGGTCACGAAGGAGGCTTGCTTTCAGGCTGCAGAGGCGAGCAGTGCCCTGGAGTGTAAGGTTGCAGGAAGGATGCCAGGCGACAGGGGACTCTGCTGCGGGCTTACTGGGTTTGGGGAAGCAGGAGGGCACTGGCACTCCGCTGGCCAGCAGGGGACCAACAGGCCCAAGTGTGGGCTACTCTCCCTTTGAAAAGGCTTTATATCCCAGGGGAGGGGAGGGGAGGCAAGCAGGAGAGAGAAAGGCCCTAGGGAGGGAGTCGTCATGCCTGACCATGTGTTAGGGCTTTGGTGCATGTTTTCTCTAAAACAAGGTCAAGGGCTGGAGAGATGGCTCAGCGGTTAAGGCACTTGCTTTCAGTGCCTAAGGCCCCGGGTTCAATTCCCCAGGACCCACATGGGCCAGACCCACAAGGTGGTGGCCCTGGTTCTCTCTCTCTCATCTCTCTGCTTGAAAATTAATAAATAAAAAAAATTAAAACAAGGTCAAGTCTCTGAAACAATTGGGAAACTGGAAAGGGGAGAGCGGAAATAGTTAAACCAACCTTTATTCTCCAAGGAAAGGTCAAGACTATGTGTTAATCTAAATTTACTGTAAGTTTCAAAAAACGGGTTCTTGCCCCAGAGATAATTATTTCTGAGAACTGAAAAATATTTTCAAGGGCCGGAGAGATGGCTCAACGGTTAAGGCACTTGCCTCCAGTGCCTAAGGCCCTGCGTTCAATTCCCCAAGACCCACATAAGCCAGACCCACAAGGTGGTGGCCCTGGGTCTCTCTCTCTCTCTGCTTGAAAATGAATAAAAAAAATATTAAAAAAATATTTTCAAAATAGGTAGGGTGCTGACTGGTAAATAACTGCTTTTTCACTTGTTCACTAAAAAATTACTTTTTGCACGTGTGTATGTGAGCGTGTGGAGGCCAGAGGCCAGCCTCACATGTTATCCTCAGGAATGCTGTCCAGTCTGGAGCTCACACTAGAGGGAGCAAGCCCCAGGGACCCTCCTGTCCCCGCCTCCCCAGGGTCGCCATGCTGGGGCATTTTTTGGTGGGTTCTTGGGATAGAACCGAGACCCCCATGCTTGTAAGACAAGCACCTTACTGAGCGAGCCGCTCCACACTCACATTGCTCTCTATGCACACGTGCAGGTGCACACGCAGATGCAGAGGCGCTTGTGCGCAGGCTCACACAGGGGTATAAACGACCTGGCTGTTGGCTAGGGCGGGAGGCAGCAGAGAACACATCCAGGACTAGACCTGGTTCTAGATCATTCTCCAGTGGGAACACCCAGTGGGCCCTGGAGAAACAGTCGATTCTAAGGGCTGGGGCAAAGGAAATCCATGAGCCTGGGATATCTGGCAGTGCCAGAACAGTACTAGAGGAAAAAAAGGGGGGGCACCCAGGAGCTCCCCTGAAAGGGCTCCCGATGGCCAAAGACTAGCAATTTCAGCAAAACACCAAGAAGAAAGCACAGTAGTAATGGGTAAAATCAATATCCCTGAGTCCTCACTTCCTAGTGACCATCCATAAAACAAATTGAAAGGAAGAAATCTTTTTTTTTAAATTTTTATTTATATATTTATTTTTTCGAGGTAGGGTCTCATTTTAGTCCCAGCTGACCTGGAATTCACTCTGTAGTCTAAGGCTGGCCTTGAACTCATGGCAATCCTCCTACCTCTGCCTCCCGAGTGCTGGGATTAAAGGCGTGCGCCACCACGCCCGGCTTGGAAGAAATCTTTCCACATGGAATTTCAATAGTGAGCGTAGAAGAGGGAAGGAGACGGCCACAGTAACCCCAGCTCCAGGCAGGAACCCTTGCACAGCCTCAGGGTCTCCCCTCTATTTATGAACTACTGTCTGTCTGGGGGAGGCTGGAACGGTACCCCACAAAGCTTCAGTTGTTGGGTGCCTGGTCTGCTTTAAGAGGTGATGAGGTCACTAGGGGTGTGCTCTTAGATGGGAATTCTCATGGGAGCCTAATCAGTTCCCATATTAGTGGGTTACAAAGACGAAAGCCTGGGAGAGATGGCTCAGCAGTTAAGGCATTTGCCTGCAAAGCAGAAGGACCCGAGTTTGATTCCCCAGGACCCACGTAAAGCCAGATGCACAAGGTGGCGTATGTGTCTGAAGGCCCTGGCTCACCCACTCTCTGTCTGCCTCTTTCCCTCTCTCTCTCTCTCTAGAAATAAATTTAAAAAAAGAAAGCCTCCTTACTATCTGGCTTCTTGTCTCACCACTGTCCCTCACAAACCGCTCTGCCATGATGCTCTCACTACCTGCCATCTGTCTTGAGGGGAACAAATGGGTTACTTGGTCTTGAATTCACAGCCCCAAAACTGTAAGTTCAAGAAACCTCTATTCTTTACACATTATCCGGTCTTAAGACATCTCATTACAGCAACGGAACATGCTGCAGTGGAGTCCTTTGGATAGTCGCTGCTCCAGGAAATTGGAGCCTTGCGTGAGGGTTGGAGTTACCGTATTGTCAAGTTGAGTTAAAGGAAAACAGAAATACTATTACTGAGACACCTTCAGGCCCACCTTAATGAAGGGAATCAAGGTGAATAGCCCCGGTATTCTTCCCAGACTCTACAAAATCCCTGACCAGCAGTCTTAAAAACTGTCAAGAGCCGGGCGTGGTGGCGCACGCCTTTAATCCCAGTACTGGGGAAGCAGAGGTAGGAGGATCGCTGTGAGTTCAAGGCCACCCTGAGACTACATAGTGAATTCCAGGTCAGCCTGGACTAGAGGGAGACCCTACCTCGAAAAACAAACAAACAAAAAAACTGTCAAGAGCCTTTTTTTTTTTGGTTTTTATTCGAGATAAGGGAAGACTGGATTAGACCAAGAGAGTGTGCTGGGTGTGGTGGTGCACACCTTTAATCCCAGCACTTGGGAGGCAGAGGCAGGAGGATTACCATGAGTTTGAGGCCACCCTGAGACTGCATAGTAAATTCCAGATTAACCTGAGCTAGCGTGAGACCTTACCTCGAGAAACCAAAAATAAAATAAAAGAAATAAAATAAAATCAAGCGGGCTGGAGAGATGGCTCAGCGGTTGAGGCACTTGCCCCCAGTGCCTAAATCCCTGGGTTCAATTCCCCAGGACCCACATGTGCCAGACCCACAAGGTGGTGGCCCTGGTGCTCTCTCCTCTCCTCTCTCTCTCTCTAAAAATAAAATAAGGGCTGGAAAGGTGGCTCAGAGGTTAAGGCACTTGCTTTCAGTGCCTAAAGCCCCAGGTTCAAGTCCCCAGGACCCACATAAGCCAGACCCACAAGGTGGTGGCCCTGGTGCTCTCTCCTCTCCTCTCTCTCTCTCTTTAAAAATAAAATAAAATTAAGCAACACGGTACCTGGCTGGAATAATCCTGGAAGGGTAAAGCATTAGTGGGAAAAAGGGAGATGAATCAGATCTGGAGTCCCACATGCTTTGGGAAATGCGGATTTCGGAGGATGCAAATGCTGGTTAGTGTGTATGGGGGACAGGATCTCTATATGATCTTTGCAACTTCTCTGCAAATCAACAAGGAAACTTCAAAAAAAAAAAAAAAGTTCTAGTGTCTGCGGAATTCTGCCCTCCTCCTCTGGAAAGTCCTTCCCAGGACCTCAGATTGTTCCCACAGCCTCCCGGCTCCTCCCTGGCCTCTGAGTGCAGAACCCCCGTCTTTGCCTCATCTTCCTCAAATTGGTAGTAACCCTTGTAGGTGGGTACAGGTTGGACCTGCATGCTCACGACCTGACCTGAGCCCCCCTCCTTCTGCATGAATGCCCACTAGGTAGGGTCCGTACTCTCTGCACCAGACCCTGACCCACCGGAGGCACCCCACCCACCCTCCAAAATGGGCCAAACGGTAAACCATTATCATGCCATAATATGCATCAACATTTGTTTTGAAGGTCTCTGTTCTTTCTCCTACTAACCAATGCTAAGTCCCTATTTTCTCTGCCTAAAATTCTCCTCCTAGAGATCATGACCCCTACTGTGACCTGGTTACCTGGCAACCTGGCTATGCTAATTCCTAACATCCCTTTGTCCTCCCCCCCTGTGAAAAAAATATTTAAAGTGCTGCCTGCTTGGAATAAATGAGTTTGATCGGAATTTCGACTTGTTCCACTCTCTCGCGTCTCTTGTCCCCCCCACCCCCCTTCTCACCCCTTCTCTAGGGCCCTCACTGTGACTGACCAGCGGGCGGGTTAAGACAGTAACTGAGAGGTTGGGGTACCTGGCCAGGTTCAGGTCCTCCACAGGAGCCCTCACTCAGTAGGTCTAGCGAGGCTAGATGCAGCTCCTGTCCCTAGGCCTGGCAGGAAAGCTGAGGCAGCTCCAGTTCTCTGTTCCGGTCTCAGCAAGCTCTTGCCATCAACACACATGGCTCCACATTCCCACCATGTCCAGCCTCTGATGACCGCTGTCACCTTCTGCTACCACCCTGGCCAAGCACCACCATCTCTGGACTGTTGCCATGGCTGCCCCGCTGGGTGCTGGCTGCTTTGACCTGCTGACCAGCCACGCTCGCCTGCCAGGAGCCCACGTGAAAGAAACAGGAGAATGACTTTAACTGCAGCTACTTAAATCTCACAGGTGCAGCCGCCTTGTCGATGGTTTCTCTACTTCCCAATCCCCGAGGTACTTCTCACACCGCAGCCAGGGGAGACTCGAAGGCACAGCTAACCTAACCACGCTGCCCTCAGCTGCTGAGGGCACCCCTGCAGCCTCTCCCCCCCCCCAGGCAGTAGGGGCCCAAGGCCCTTCCAGGGTCAACATCTGGCCTCTTGCTCTGCTTCTGAACCTCTGGGCTCCAACCACCACACTTTCCTCTGCCTGTTTCCGGGAGCCAGTCTAGAATCCAGTGTCCGCTCAGCATGCAGCTTGGCTTTATTTCCCACTGCGGTGACATGACTCCACTCGAGATCTTGAGTTCTTCAGGGCAGGGGAATTTCCGTTGAGCACTAAGCAGAGGCAAGACGCCTGAATGGTGCAGGAAGGAGCTGGGCCCCAGGTCTAGGCTCTGACACTGAATCTGATAGGGAGCTGTTCTAGGTGAGGGAGACGGTGCCTGTCTCTGCCTTCCCGAAGCCCAAGGTCTCTCTCTCCCTCTGTGGAGGGGGAAGGAGCGTAAAGGAGGTAAACTGGCATGGTGAGCACGTCTGTAATGCCAGCACTCAGGAAGTGGAGACAGAGGAGGACATCCTCAGACACACACACACGACAGCAAGGGACACTGCACCGAGGCCGGTGTGCACGCAGCAGCGAGCCAGGACACAGGGGCTGAGGGCGGACTGAGAAGGGTCCTGCAGGCCATGGAAAGGGCTCCCCATCTTCTTCTCCCAGGAGGGAGCCGGAAGGCTTCGGGCAGGGGAGGGGTAAGACTGCGGCAGGTGCTGGGTCCTCTGGCTGGAGAGGAGGAAGCTACTCAGGAGACCCTCTAATCAGCAGGCTGGCCTGCCGGGCAGGACGCCGGGCCGGCCAGGGGCTGAAGGGATGGCTTAGCGATTAAGACGCTTACCTGAGCTCAATGCCCCTGGGCCCATGTAAAGCCAGAGGCACAAGAGGGTGCGTGTCTGGAGGCCCTCTCTCTCTCTCTCTCTCTCTCTCTCTCTCTCTCTCTCTCTCTCTCTCTCTCTAATAACGCCAGAGGGCTTCTGGCTGGAATAGAAAAGTGAGCTACCTACCCCATGGCTGTCCCCAAATCCTTGCAGGACCCTCAACGAGCACACGCCAGAACCCCCCGCACTCGGAACCGAGCCTACTTCACTCTCAAGGTTCCCGCGTCGAGAACAGACCCTTGACCTGCGGCGGGAACCGCGCACCACGCGCCCCGACCTCGTCCCCACTCCGGGCCGGGCCCTGCGACGCTCACCCGCCGGGGCCGCTTTGGCAGCGGGTCTTCAGGAAGCGCTTTCCCGCCCGTCGGCCCCCGAGGCCAGAGCGCCTGCGCGCCCCGTCCCAGCGCCAATCACGGGTCTCGCCCTTTAGGTACCGGAAACGAAAGGCTCCAGAAATGTGCGCAGAGGATTCTGGCCTTCGTAGTCCCCCAACGTTTAAAAACTCCCAGAGGCGGCCTCATAGGACTTCATTTCCCAGGAGCCTCCGCGCCCCAAGGCGGACCGCGGAACCAGGGGCTCTTGATGGGTCCAAGCGGCACCAAGAAGGCCTGCGGGGCCCACCACCCCGGCACGCCAGCCTCACCGGGCGGTGTTGGGGGGCCTCCCCTTCCCCTAGAAAAGGCCAGGCTGGGCCAGGAGGCTATCCAGCATGTGTCTAGGGTCTCGAAGGCCCCCCATCAACAGCAGGGTCCCCAGGCCACCAACTTTCCCAGCACCCCCTGCTCCCCCACCGGCCGCCGAGGGTGGGGTGAGGGGCCAAGGCCCTGCGCACGCGCTCAGGCAGGCATGTGAGAAAGCTCTTTACTCGGGGTTCAGCGAGGAGGAGCAAGGCCATCTCCCCCCACCTGCCCCCACCCCTCCAGGGCCCTGGGGTGAGGGAGGTCTCCCCTCCACCGGACCACCACTGTCTTTGGTACAATAAATAGAAAACAAGGGGAGAAGGGTCCAGTCGTCAGTGGGGAGGGCACGGCGCCCCCCTCTCCGTGACCCCGGGCCGGTCAGTGCAGGCCTCCCCACCCCAGCTGGGCAGCAGCAATTCCAGTCGGGGGGCGACGAGGATGGAGCCCAGGGCCCCCAGATGGGGGTATGGCTTCAGGAGGGGCCCCAGGGAGGGGCAGGGTCATGAGCTGGCTGCTGTGCCCTGGGGTACCCCGCGGAGGCCCAGGCGAGGCCCCAGAGCGGCGGGGTCGTCAGGCGGTGGGAGAGGCGGTCGACCTCCGGGCACCCGAGTCCGGAGGGCAGAGGCCGCCAGGTGCTGGGGCGCCGGCGCCGGGTGCGGGGCGCAGTCCGGAGGGCTGCCCACCAGGCTCACGTCCATCAGCTCCGGGGGTGGCGGTGAGGTGGGGGACGGGGGACGACCAAGGCATCGCGGGGGTAACTGGGCCCCGGTCCCAGGCAGTGACGAGGCGGAGGCGGGGGCTTGATGCGTCTTGTGGGGCACATCGCCCCCGGCCCAGGGGCGCAGGGGCTGGGAGGGTGGGACCTGAAACAGTGCAAGAACAGCGGGTGACTTGAGGTGACCGAGAGCCCCAAGACCCAGCCGCCCGCCAGCCCGCCTCTTCGGGCTCAGGCCGGTACCTGGGGGCTGTCCATCTCGCAGTCGGGGGCGGCAGGGGGCCCGGGGCCTCCGCAGAACCGGTTGCTGTAGCGATAGGCCCGGTGGTCGCTGGAGGAGCCGCTGGAGCCGCCTGGAAGCCAAGCCAGGGAGAGCAAGTGAGCTGGGCACCCCCACGACGCCGGCGCAGGACCCCCACCGACCCCGCCCCGGCGGGCACCCACCGGAGCTGGACAGGGAGCTGGCGGTGCTGGACGAGGGGCACGTGTCGAGGCCCGCGGGCGACGTGGAGGCGCTGCTGCCCGCCGGGCCCGTGTTGGTGGCCTCGTCGGCCGTGCGGCGGAAGAAGCCGTGCTGCAGGGCGCCCAGCGGGCTGATGCGCGCGGCGGGCTCGAACTCCAGCATGCGCAGCACCAGGTCCTGGAAGCGGAGGTAGTCGGCGGGGCTGTGGCCCGGCTCCCCCGCCCGCCGGCCCCCGGGCCCGCCCGTCTGCACGCCCAGCACCTCCTGCAGCCGCCGCGTCCCGGGGCCCTGGTAATCCTGGCGGGGAGGGGGCGGGAGGGGGCAAGAGAGTGGCCGTCAGTGGGCGGGAGGGGCAGGGGGCACGCGGGGAGGAAGGGACGGGGAGGGGCCGACTGGGGAGTGTGAGCGAAGGGCCACCTGGGGAGGCCCCACCCCGCACCTTCCTGAGTTCCTTTGTCCTTCGCAGGGTCCAGCCACCCCCAGGCAGCCGCTCAAAGTACTTGCGAGCCTTGGGCGCCTGCTCCAGCATGGGTGCGGGCGGGATGCCCAGCACCTCCACGATGCGGCTCATCTGGTCCACCTGTGGGCAGGCGGTGGTCAGGGGCACCAGGGCGGCCAGGCTCCACCCCTCCACCTCCAGCACACCCCTTCCTGGGGGCACACCTCATTGGAGCCGCTAAAGAGGGGCTCTCCGGTGTGCATCTCCACGAGGATGCAGCCCAGAGACCACATGTCGATGGCCAGGTCATAGGGCGTGCCCAGGAGCACCTCTGGTGAGCGGTAGAAGCGGCTCTGAATGTACTGGTAGATCTGGGGAGGTAAGGCGGGCGTCAGGACCACCATCCTGCTCCCAGAGCCTCCGTCCTCGCAGCCTCCTCTGCACCCCTGGGGTCCCAGCCAGTGGCCGGCGGACCTCACGCATTGTGTCCTATGGCCGCAGGGCCCCACCTCCCGCAGCCTGAAGTGCAGGGTCCACCCAAGTGACCACGCGGGCCACCAATCCCACTAGCCACAGGGGCCACCGTGGACGGGGCCCCGCCCCCAGCCGCACCCGCTGGCCAAGCTGGCAGGAGCTGCCGAAGTCCACGATCTTGATGGCGCTCCGCTTGGGGTTGCAGAGCAGGATGTTCTCGGGCTTGAGGTCGCAGTGGATGATGCTGAGCTCGGGCGTGGCCAGGAAGAGCAGCGCCGTGCACAGCTGCTGGGCCAGCTTGCGTGTCAGGTTCAGGGAGACGCCTCGGAAGTGTGTGTTGCGCAGGAGGTCGTACAGGTTATAGGACAGCAGCTCGAAAACCAGGCACAGGTGGTTCCGGAACATGAAGTGCCGCTTCAGGTGCACTGTGTGTGGCAGAGGACATGAGGGCAACATGGAGCACACGGTCACGAATGCCTCTGCCTGCTGACCGCTGGCCCAATGTTTCTCTGCCAAGTCCTTGCCTCACACAGGAAACAGCTCATCTCGAGTCTGTCAAACCTTCGGATTCAAAGGCGGTTCTGGCAGCAGGGAGCGGTGGCATACTTGCAATGTCCGCACTTGGGAGGTGTAGGCAGGGGGTCCCACTGGCCCACACAGTGAATTATGAAAAAACAAAAACAAAAAAACCCAACCGAACCAAGGGTGGATTGGAGAGATGGCTCAGTGGTTAAGGTGCTTGCCTGCAAAGCTTAACGACCGACCCAGGTTCAAGTCCCCAGTACCCACAAAAAGCCAGATGCACAAAAAGACACATGTATCTAGCTGGAGGCCCTGGTGCATCCATTCTGTCTGCCTCTTCCTCCTCTTTCAAAAAAAGAAACAATAAATAAATAAATAGGGCAAGGGGATGTAGGCAGGATTGTGAGACCTGTCAGATCCTCAGCACCACAAAGGAAAAACAAAAGGTTCAGCTCCCAGTTTGTCTTTAGCACAATTCTACACTTTCTCACTTAATTTCTGCCGCAGACCACGGTTAAGGTGCTTGCTGGTTCCCCAGTCCCCAGAGAGCCAGATACACAAAGTGGCACATGAGCCTGGAGTGCACTTGCATTGGATGGAGGTCCTGGAGCACCTATCCTGTCTCTCCTCTCTCTTTGCTTACAATAAAAATGATTTTTAAAAATTAAAAAGAGGGATAGGGAAGTAGCTCATTGGTGTTTGCCTAGCACGTGTGAGGCCCTGATTTGATCCCAAACATTGGAAACAAGCCAAACAAACCAAGAAAAAAAAAAAAAAAAAGGAAAGAAAAAGAACTCATTACTGTTTCATCTTGGCTATCCTTGTGACAGGGACACTGGTTTCAAAGTAACGATCTACTTGTTTTCCTCTCAGAGGAATCTCTGAGAAAGACTGGCGCAGAGAGCAAGAGTCGAGATTCCAGAGGCCACTGCTTTTCAAACTGTCACCTCATGAGTGACAACACTCAATGCCTGCCTTGGCTTCTTATCTTTCCACATGTGGCTGAGAATGCCCGTCCCTCTTGGGCATGTGCAGCGCTTGCGCCTCCTGGCTGGCTGGGGTGCGGCCCCAGGCTCACCTATGTAGTACTTCATGTCCGTGTCGTGCTGGCCCATCAGCTCCAGTAGCCGCAGCTCTATCTGGGCCTGGTTCAGGAAGGCCTTCTTGTTCTTGATGATCTTGATGGCCACCAGCTCCTGGGTCTGGTGGTCATAGGCCTTCACCACCTGTCAGGGAGGGCAGGGCACCACATGAGGCCATCACCACAGAGCCCGCCAGCTGGGAGACCCGCCAGCCACAGTGTTCCTACTGCTAACAGCTCACAGTTGAGTCTCAGCCTCAGCGCTGCTGGTGGCAACACTGGATATTAATTAAGACAATTACCTTAGTCGTTTGCACTTGGACATTGAGACACAGGCTGGAGAGAAAGTGAGAGGCCCGCATGGGATAGGAGGGTGTGCTAAGGCTAGCGGGTGTCAGTGTTCCCACCCTCAGGAGCACAGCGGAGGGGTCCACACCTGGCCAAAAGAGCCTTTGCCAATCAGAGAGTCAATCTCGTAGCGCTCCAGCCAACGCTCGCCGCTGCGCACGATGTAGTCGTGGTTGTCATCGTCGTAGCCATGGTTCAGAACCTTCTTCTCCTTCTTGGTGCTCGAGTCCTGGGGTGGCGCCTGCTGGGCCCGCCGCTTCTTCTTTGCATAATAAACCTGCCCAGGCAGCCAGCAGGAGACCAGGACCAGTTAAGTGACCCGGGCCAGCAGCCAGGACCCTTGAGGACCCAGCCTGGAGCCCCTGCCCACCTCATTGATGTGCTTGTAGGTCTTGATGAGGTCCACAGAGAGCTTGCGCAGCGGGGCTGAGGTTGCGTCCCGGAAGGCCAGGGGCAGCTTCCGAGGCAGTAGCCGCACATCGGGCAATACCTATGTGGGGAGAGGCGGACACTGAGCACAGGCTTCACCTCTTACCTCAAAGGGGAGAACCACACAGGGCTACTTCCGCCCCAAGGGCCGCTCTCCTGTCCTTGTGCCGGGTGTTCCCTAGAGATCCCTCTGACCTTGCACCCAGCCCCCTGCTCAGCCATTCACACCTTTGTTCCCTTCTGACCCCAAGTGGAAGGCCTTAGGGGACGCCTGCTGTGCCTCCTGATCCTTCCAGCTGACGACCTACTCTGGAAGCCTTCCACTGATGCTCTGCATCTGTCTGCGCGTCCTCACCTCCAACCCAAGCGCCCTGCAGATTTCCCTCCGGACTCTCCTCCGTGAACACTCACTGGATGCCTGCTGTGTGCCAGGCACTGTTCTTAACACACTGCACTGACTTCTTGAACTCTCACGACCACGCTGGGACAGAGGGAGGGAGCCCAGCGCCACGGCAGGATCTGACCACGGGGTCTCCAAACTCTTCAGTACCGTGTGGCCCCGAAGTCCCCAGAGACTGTCCTGCTCGACCACACACCTTCAGGTCTGGACACCCTTCACCTCATCTCTCCCTACCTCCAGACAGGTGAGGAGACGGCTGAATACCCACCTGTGTGTGTTCCTGGGGCCCCGGGAAGCCAGAGAAGGGACCATGGCCTGGTGGGACGGCCATGGTGGGCTCAGAGGGCCGCAGGGGTGCGAGGCCTGGAGCGGGAGCCCGGCCGGGGGGCGCCTTCTCGCATCCTGCACCTCGGCTGCCACCGCCGCTGAGACCTGGGGGTGGGCAGGAGGCGAAGATGACACGGGCCGAGGGTCAGGACACAGAGGAACGGTGGGTCAAGTGGAGGCATGAGCCAGCAGCGATCAGGAGGAAGACAGTGGGAGGGGGTCAGGAAGGAAGGACGGACGGACGGAAGGAAGGACGGACGGACGGACAGACACGCCAATAACTGGGGTAGACAGAGCTGGGCTGGAGAATCCACGCTTCCCTCCCATTTCTACCAGTGGTCCTCACGCGGGACACCTTCCTCCACCAGCCCCGGGTGCACGCCCCCCGGCCAAGGCCCCCTCCCCACTGTCCGCCCACCAGATCCTCCCAACCCCGGCAGCCCCCGCCGCGCCTCCCCTCCCGTACCGGGGTCGGGGCTGGCGCCGGGCCCGCGGAGCCCCCAGTGGGGCGGGCGGGCGGCCAGCATGGCGGCGGCGGAGGTGGCCGCCTGTCCCCGGCCGGCCCGGCCAGCCCCGCGGCAGTGAGGGCAAGCGGGACAGGCCTGGTGGGGGACAACAGCCGCCCGCCCGAGCTCCCGCGGGGAGGGGACGCGGGTCAGCCCGGGGCACGCGGGGGAAGGGAGAGCAGGTGGACGGGGGAGGGGCGGGCAGCCTCGCCCGGGCCCTCCGCCCCGCCCCGCCCCGCCCCGCGGGACCCGGCGCCAGCCCCGCCCCCTCGGCCCCGAGACCCGGCGGGCGGGGCCCAGCGCAGCGCAGCAGGCCGCACCTCCCATGGCAACAACCGCGCCATTGGGCACTGCTACCAAGCGCCCAGCCAATCAGCGCCCAGGGCAGCTGTTGCTAGGCGACGGCGAAGCGGCCCGAAGAGCCCAGCTTAAACAAAGGGCGGGCCGGCACCCCCTCCCCAGCGCCCCTCGACCGGCCAGGGCCCTGACCGTCGGCAGCCCCCGGCCCGCGGCTGCCTCGGGCGACGCAGGCGGGCGGACCCTCGCCCTCCCCCGGCCCGCCCCGGTACCTGAGGGCGCGGGAGAGGGACGCGGAGCTCGGGGAGCCGAGCTCAGAATGCCCACCGGCCGAGGTAGTGCGGCGGACGCGGCGACCAGGGCCCGGTTACCCAGTAATGCAACCAGCAAGATGGCGACCACAACAAACCGCCCCCCGCCCCGCCCCCGCCCCACGTGACCCGGAGCGCGGCCGCGCCGGCGCACCAGCCGCCCGTGGAACGCGCGCCACGTGACCGACACCCTTTCCCGAGCCCGCCACGCCCCCGCGCGTGCGCACGCGCCCTGCGGCGGAAGGACGAGAGAGCAGAGTGACGGGGAGCCTTTTAATAGAAAACGGGCGGATGGATGGATGGGCGGACAGGCGCGGGTCGGATCCCGGGTCAGTTCTTCGCCTTGGGGGGCGGCCTGCGGGGAGGGGGGGTGAGTCACGTCCTGCCCGGGCCCCTCCCGGCCCCGCCCCCCGCGCCCCACCCACCCACCTGTACACGCCCACCACCACGGCGTGGTCGCGCTCGTAGGGCTCCAGGGTCAGCTGCTCCTGGGGCTTCATGTTCTCCTGCTGCATCTTCTTCACCTCCGACGCGAACACCGCCTCCGCCGACGCCGTGGAGTCGATGCAGTTGGCCTGCGGGGAGGATCGCCTTGAGCTCCAGGCCAGCGCGAGCCGAGCAACCGGAGACCCGGCTCCAGAAGCAGGGTGCGCGCGCACCTTTCATGCCAGCACTTGGGAGGCTGCCTGACTCCATTACAGAAACCTGGAAACCTTAAACCCAGGAACAGCAGGCAGCTGGAAACAATCTAAGGTGGTCAGAGTGCCTGGTCAGGGAGTGTTCACTACCGGTTCGATGCCGGATCTGTGCTAAATGCTCCATCTGCGCACCTCCGAGAGATGCCTCCCCGGAACACTCCACCCATCTTAGATTCTGAGCCCCACACCTTAATGGAGATCACAAAGTGTCCGCCGTTGCGCAGGAAAGTGTGAGCGTTGAGAGCCACAATCCGGGTTTGGTCAGGCTGGGCCACGTCGGCAAAGATCACGTCCACCATGGCTGAGGAGAAAGGACGGGGCAGCCGTTACAAGTTGGAGTCCCGAGAGCATCCCGAATCCGGCCGTGGGTCTTGGCTCATCACCAGCAGGTTCCTGGGGTCTACTTCCAGCCTCACTCCCCACCACTGGCACCCCTCCCTCCACAGCCCCCAGACGGGGTTAGAACCCACAGCCACACCATGCACTCATTCCTCTTGTAAATCATGGTTGCCACCTACTCTGTGGCCAGCCCTGGGCTGGGCGTGGGGGACCCAGAGACGAGTCAGACCCGGACCCTGCCCTCGAGATGCTCCCGGGTCTGGGGAGGGAGACAGACATGTCACCAAAAAGACAAAGGAGAGCAGTTAAAGGCAAGAGGGTGTGCAGGACTGTCAAACACGTGTAGGCCAGGGGAGGGGACGAGTGCATGGGGAAAAATGAGCCAAGGAATGAAAATATTCAAAGCAGTGTGATTTAAATAAAAAGCAAAGTGGCATAATGAAAATGTACCCTTTAAATATCGGGAAAAGCAAGAGACAATATTACCAAAAAAATAAATTAAATGAAAACAATTACCCCAGGAAGATTTTAAGGCTTTTTTAAAAAAAAAAAAACTGTATTTGTGAAGATTTTAAAAACAAAGCAATTCAGGCCACATTTTGTGCTTTCTCATCTCTCCAGATAATAAGAGTAAACACCAGCCAGGAGCAGTGCCAAAAGTACTGGTTTTGGAGGGAGACATCAGAAAAGAGGAAGGCTTGGCTTCTTAGGGCACCAGACATCCAGCCTCCTGTGGCTCCCTCCAGCCTCTCCATTCCTACAATCAAGAACTTTCACTGAATCTGGGCTCGAGGGCCGCCCACAGGCCCCTCACCGATGAGCATGCGGTATTTGTGCGGGTGCCGGGCATCCTCAATCACAGGAATGATGTTGGTCCTCTTCTTGGCCAAGTTGATGAGGTCACGACCAGAGCGGTGGGAAAACTCTACTGCGTAGACCAGGCCATCCTGAAGAAATAGACAGTAAAAAGGAGTAATGAACTGACACTGGTTCTCGTGTGTGCAGTGCCTACCTGGGGCTCACACACCTTTATGCACCATTTCTGCACACCCTACTGTGTCCCTAATCTCAGAACCAACAGACCCAGAGACTTGTAGTCACAGCCATGGGTTATTAGCAAGCAGCAAACCCACAGAGTCTGAGCCTGGGCTCCCAACAAGGCGTAGACCCAAGCAGCCAAGGCACCATGAAATACAAGAGCTTAGAGTCGCATCTCTAATGGACCGGACACTTACAGCCCTGCTCTCCACAGGGCTGAACAGGCCACACCACCACTCAATGCCTACAGAGGAGCCCTCTCCCTGCCGCCTTTTGAGACAAGGTCTTCAACCTGAGATCCTGCCTCTACTCCCCAAATCCAAATTCTGGGATTACAGGTGTGCAGGTCCAATGCCTGACTGAGGATGGTGTCCCCCACCCCCAGGTAGGGTCCTGCTCTAGCCCAGGCTGGATGGGGTTTTTAATCACTAAATTAAATGCATAAACTAACAAGATGCCAGGATCCATGGGAAACCTTTAATAGCCAGCCACATTGAAGTGCAGGCCCAGAACCACGAGGATTACTGGTTCTTTCAACAGAACTAGGGGTTGTGACTGTGGCCCAGTGACAAGAGTATTTGCTTAGCATGCACAAGCCTTGGGTTTAATCCCCAGTACTGCATTAAGAGAAAACCAAGCGAACCAAAGAACCTATATGTTGGGGACATAAATTGTCAAGGAGGGCAAACAAACTAAAGTTTGGCATCTTCTCTCCCAGTGCCGGGCCATCCCAACACTGGTCACCCTGTGCTCACACTGAACGGGACTCCACCAACTCACAGGTCACAGGCACCACCGCCCATCCACTCACCGGGCCCACGATGTCAGAGACGTGGGAGACCGTGGTGCCAGAGGCTGCCCCGAGGTAGAGCACCTTGGCCCCTGGCTTGATGTGGATCTGGTCCACGCCCCCCAGGATGGCTGCTGCAAGCTTGGAGCGGAAGGGGTTCCAGGCTCGGTACTCGATCTTGTCATCTCCCTCCTGGCCCAGAGACACAGAGGGAGTCAGCATTGGCTACTTGACTATCCAAGACCCGATGGCAGGTGCGCAGGAGGGACCAGGACAGCCACCGCCCCACCTGGAGGCTGTGGACTCTGGGAGAGGCAGGCAGCAGACAGGAAGGACAGGAAGATCTGGGCCCTGTCATCAGTCCCTCTCCCAGCACCTGCTTCTGTCACATTGTCCCAGGCACTGGGACACAACGTGAACAAGACAGACCTGGTCCTGAAGGAGGAAGAATACACTGCAGCTAACAGTGAAACAGCCCAGCACAGCAGCAGTGACAAGTGCTGCAGAGAAGACAAGCCAGGAGAGAGGACAGGAGGCGAGGGAGCAGGGCAGGGAACAGGTGAAAAGGAGAGAGCGGCCCAGGAAGGGCCACCAGACCCAGAGGGGCAGAGGGAGTGGCCCAGGCTCAAGTGGGAAGAGCACTGCAGACAGACAGACAGATGGACGGACGGATGGCAAGGAGGCAGGCATGTGGCTAGCCAGGAAAAGGATAGGAAGAACAGAAGTGAGGATGGAGCGGCAAAGGCTGCTTGGGTAATGTGGTCTTGCCAGAAATACCCGACCAGATACAGATGGGGCCAGTGCCTCTGGTGGAACTTGCAAGGCGCTTGGAGCCATGCTGAGGACTCAGGCCACAGGGAATCTCGGAAACCACGCGAAGAAGCGGGCATGCCCTGACGTCTATTAGGGTGACCCCTTGCCGTCACATGCAGGAAACAGCAGGGAGACTAAACTGCAGGTGACATCATCAGCTGGGGCCTGGTGGTTTGGATAAGGGACCAAGACTCACCGCAACAGAAACTCTCTTCTCCCCATACACGGATTCTCCAGGAACCAGATTCTTGGTGACAAGGGCATCTTCCTTTCCACGACAGATGAAAACACCTGGCGAGGGCGCAAGACACAGGTGAGGACTCAGGGACACGGTCCACTTCTATGTATGGCTGGCTCTCCACCTCTTGCACTCACCCTCATGCCGATGGGGCTCCACCATTACATTTTTGCCGGACTGATTTCCTTTCTTGCCTCCCCGGCCGCGGCCTCGATTGCCTCCAGGCTGGAAGCCTCCACCTGCAAGGGAGAGCTTTTGTAGGAGAGACCCCCCCCTTTTCCCTCCCTCACACCCCTTGCCAACCTCACTCACCTCTTCCTCCGCCTCCACCACCACCTCGGCCTCTGAAACCTCCACCTCGGCCTCGACCTCCACCAAATCCTCCTCGACCCCCGCCAAAGCCGCCACGGCCTCCACGACCTCCTCCTCGACCTCCTCGGTCACCAAAGCCTCCTCGGCCGCCAAAGCCACCCCCGCGGGGGCTGAAACCTGTGGCAGAAAACAAAACAGAATCAGGACAACAAAGTCCGAAAGGCGAAAGCACACCTTGCCTGTCAGTTCCACACCGTGAGAAACCCCAGCACCAAATGGACAGGTAAAACGAGGACCAGGCATCAACAATGAAAACAACCTTTAGTTTTAGGCAGGGTTTCATTCCAACCCAGGCTGGCCTTGAACTCAAGCCTCCTCCCACAGCTAGCAAACAACCTTTAGTTTTATAGCATGGACAGAGAACTCACACCACCATAATGACAGGTGAAACAAACCCTAAAAAATCATACCCAACATGATGTGTGCCCGCATGTGCATATCTGGAGAAAGAGACTTTCACAGATGAACTGACCTGAAATCCCTGAGCTTCCGGCCTCTAGCTCCCAAGTGCTGGGATTACAGACATGCATCACCATGCCTGGTACAAAACTTTTGTCTATTTCTCGAGGTAGGGTTTGACACCGAACCTGGAGTTCGCCTTCCAGTGTTCACATGGGTGCTGGAGATCTGAATGCGTGCATGGCACACACTTTACCCCCTGCCTTCTCTGCAGCCCCACGACAGCCTTTCTATGAAGTTCGGTAGCAATTAGAACTATGATGCTTTGCTGCGTAGATTACAAGAGAGGCTAGGAGTGAGGTGGAGATCTTATGACTTTCGTGGTGGGACAGTGGATCCACAAGACCCAGTCTATCAACAATGCCGATGAGCCCGCACGGGCACACATTCTGTGCCAGCATGATCCCTAGGAGCAGGAAACAGCTACATGCCCTCCCTTGAAATTCCTCTAGGAGACGAACCGAACCCCAAGCAGAGGCTCAACAGGAGACAGGTCCCAGCTCAGGGAAAAGTAAGAACCGCCCCCCCCCCAGACTGTCCAGTAAGGACCGACAACAGTCTATAGGGTGGTTTAGGGCTTGTCAATGAAATCACAAAGTTTGGGCTTGAAGCTGGTTTTAAGCATGGTGGTGCATAGCTATACCCAGCACTGGGAATCGGAAACAAGAGCCCATCAATTCAAGGCCAGCTGGGTTACATGGTGAGACCCCCCATGCCAAGGAATAAACAAAAGTTTAGACTGTGGAGAAAAAAAAGACTATTTTTGCATAGGTTTTGGTAAAGGTGCCCTTTGGTCACAATCTTTCCCCAAGTAAAGACAGATGCAAAAGGTGGTGCATGCATCTAGAGTTCATTTGCAGTGGCTAGAAGTCCTGGCATGCACATTCTATCTGCCTCTTTTTCTCTCTAAATAAATAAATAAATAAATAAATAGTGGGCTGGAGAGATGGCTCAGAGGTGAAGGCACTTGCCTCCAGAGCCTAAGGATACAGATTTGATTCCCCAGTACCCACAAAAGCCAGATGCACAAAGTGGTGCATGCATCTGGAGTTCATTTGCAGTGGCTGGAGGCTCTGGCACACCCATTCTCTCTTACCTCTCTATTTTCAAATAAATTTTAAAAATTACAAATTAAATTTACGGCATTATCTTCAAAATTCCCCAACAACCAAAATCAAACATTGCTGATCTTCTACTCCCTCTACAATCTACTTTCCACGTTGCAGCCTGAAACAGCCAATCAGAGCCCCTCATCCTGTGGCCCAAATCTTCCGAGGTCGCCCCCCCCCCCAACACAGGACTTTTGAGAGCCCCCAGTGAACCTCGCAAGTCCCTGCAGACTTCTCTGCCCTGGGGCTCTCTGTGGGGAAGGGACAGTCTAGCTCCCCCATCTCCAACAAGGGGATGCCTGCCGGCTGCTAAGAGCAAGGCCTTGTCACGCCTCTGCATTCATCATGTGATTAAGTGGTTTACCCTCCCTTGACTGGCTTGAGTTCTCTTCATATCAATTATTACACACGATAGTTGGTGCCGTGTGCGTGTGTGCACGGAGGAACAGACCAGGGTCTCTCGAGGCTGCAAATGAGTGCCAGCTGCTTGTGCTGCTTTTGTACCTGCTTTGTGTGGGTGTTGGGCTGCAGGGTTTGCGAACAAGCACTTTAAACCACCAAGCCATCTTCCTAACCCCGTGATAGTTTCAATATTAGTGCTATGCCCTGAATAATGTATGATGCCACGCCAAGCAGAGGCTGGATAGTCATCAGAGGAGCTGATGACCCCCTCCCCAGACAGGATTTCATATAGTTCAGGCTGGGCTCCAACTTGCTATGTAGCCAAGGATGACCTTTGACTTCTGATCTTCCTGCCTGTACCTCCCAAGTGCTGGGAACACAGCACACACCACATCAGGTTTCATGCGGTGTGCGTTGGGGGGTGGAGTTGAACCCAGGGAGGGCTTCAAGCACACTAGGCAGGCATTCTACCAACTGAGCCACACCCCCAGCCCTGCTGATGGCACCTCGGCTCCTGCAGAGAAAGCCCAATAGGACTTTTACTCGGAAAGCCAGTAATGGTGGACGAGGAGCCCTGCATAGGAGATGGTTGGTGGCCATTCAGGGCACTTCCGAGCAAGGAAAGTGCATGGGACCCACTTCTCACCTCAGTTGTAAAGATCCAGTGAGAACACACACCATGCACAGACTGGCACACTGGGAGTATTTACTACTATTCAAACTCAGGGGAAGGAGCTCACCCCCCCCCCCCCAGGGTCGTAGGGAAGCCACTAGCTGGCCTGCAAGACTCCACCTGGGCCTCAAACAACAGACAGAGCCCTAGTATCTTCTCAGGTGCATTGAACTTTCAGCATCACATACAGCCCCGGGGCTTTTAGAAAAATGCACCCAAAGAACCCACTGCTCCAAGACCACGTGCCCTTGCACACTTTTCTGGTCTAGAATCTACCTCATCCTCGAAAACAGCCACCATAGTCATGTGCGGGGTCCCACACCTGCACCCCTAGCTAGCACTTGGGAGGCTAAGGCAGAAGGATCAGGTCAAGGCTATCCTTCACTATAAGAGACCGAGGCACCGTTCCAGACACAGACCCAAAGCCCCAGCTTTATACTCATTCTTCAGTCCTATCTTCAAGATCCACCCCCAACTCGGAAGGATGCCCACTGTGATCACCCAAATCTCACCATCTCCTCTGTCCGGAAAAACTGCCGGTTCCCCACTCACTCCCCTAAGGCTCTGCCTAGAGACCATTACAGACCATACAGCCTGGCAACCCCAAACACTGCTTCCTGAAATTCCTGACACTGAAGAGAGAGACATGGACTCACACCCCTCTGCAGGTGAGTTCATCTGTCCACGGAGGATGCTCACACAAGAAAACCTGCACTGGGGGAAGCGACCTTGTCAAACTCTTCTAATAGAATCAAGTTCTCAGAGGGAGGGGAGGGGAGGGTGGGACAGCTTTCAGGTAGAACTCTTAGCTCTTCCCTTCACTGAGCTGTTTTCTAGCTTAAAAAAAAAAACAAAAAACAAAAAAACCAACTCCCTTAACCGTAACCAGGAGCCACCTTTTTTCCTTTCTTTTTTCTTTTTGAGAAAGGGGTTTTGTTATGAAACTCAACCTGGCCTGGAACTCACTATGTAGCCCAGGCTAGTGTCAAACTGTGAGTTCCCCCTTGTCTTGGCTGAGACATCTAAGAGAAATCCAAGGCTCTGAGGTAAGCAAAGCCACTTGTCCAAAATCACACAGTAGGCTAAGAAGCTAAGCTGGAAAGAAAACACCGAATTGTGGCACTTTTCAAAAAAAATTTTTTTTGAGGTAGGGTCTCATTCTAGCTCAGGCTGACCTCCAACTCACAGCGATCCTCCTACCTCTGCCTCGAGTGTTGGGATTAAAGGCGTGCATGGTCAAAGCCAGGATTTATCAACTATGAAGCGGATTAATGGGGGGAAAAACCAACTGCGGGAGGGGCTGGAGATGGCTCAGTGGTTAAAGGCGCTTGCTTGCAAGGTTTGGTGGCTGGGTTACATTCCCCAGTATATCCAGACGCACCAAGTGGCAGGAGGCCCTGGTGTGCCCATATTCTCTCTCTCTCTCTCTCTCAAATAATAAATATTTTTATAGGGGGCTGGAGAGATGACTCAGCAGTTAACCTAGCGACCCTAGCTCGATTCCCCAGCACCCACATTAAAAGCCAGACGCAGGGCTGGAGAGATGGCTCAGCGGTGAAGGCACTTGCCTCCAGTGGGTTCGATTCCCCAGGACCCACATAAGCCAGACCCACAAGGTGGTGATCCTGGTGCATTCTCTCTCTCTCTCCTTGAAAAATGAATAAAATATTAAAAAACATAAAAGCCAGACGCAAAGTGGTCCGTGCATCTGGAGACCCTGACGCACCCATTCTCGCTCCTTGCAAATAAATTTAAAAACGCGGGAAACTGAAGCGCGAAGCTATTCACATCCGTGACGCCCCCGTCCCACCGCCGCCCTGGAATCCTGGGTCCCCAACGCTCCGCTCCCCTCTAAGGCCCCGCCCCTCCCGGCACTTGGGACCCTCACCCAGGAAGCGGGGCTGGGGGGCCACGGTGGGGAAGCCCCCCATCTCCCACCGACCCTGATCTCCAAGCCCCTCCCCACCCCAAGTCCAAATCCTTCAGGATCCTCCAGGCAGCCCCCACCCCAGGGTTTCAAAAGACAGCCCCCCAAGCCCACGCGCACAGACTTCACCGCGGGCCCGAGGGCCCCCGACTCACGACCCCCGGGCCTGGGCCGGGCTGCATCCCGGGCGCAGGCTGACCCCGGCCCCCCGCGGGACCCCGACCCCTACCTGGCTTCATGGCGCGCCCCGGCCCGGCGCGACCCTCACTCCACGAGACAGCCTCACGCACGTGGAGAGGAGCGCAGGCGCGCGGCGACGGGCGGCGCGTGACGCCAGCGCGTAGCCCCGCCCCGGGCGCTCCGCTGGCCCCGCCCACCAGGGGGCCTCTGGGCATGCGCAGTGGGCGGGGTTTTAGAACCTTTACCTCCGCAGCGTTGGCGGCTCCCTTGCGGAGCTCTCGGCTTGGCTTTCTCGGCGCCAGTGATCGGGGCTCGTGGACGAGCCCAGTATTTGTTTATTTAGCCGGACGTGGTGGGCACGCCTTTCATCCCAGCACCCGGGAGGCAGAGGCAGGAGGATCACCGTGAGTTCGAGGCCAGCCTGAGACTCCAGAGTGAATTCCAGGTCAGCCTGGGCTAGAGCGAGACCCTTCCTCAAAAAACAAAAACAAACAAACAAAATAATAATAAGAGTGCTCTACTGTTAACAAAAAAAAAAAAAAATTACAAGTCGGGGTGGTGACACACGCCTTTAATCCCAGGACTCTGGAGGCAGAGGCAGGAGGATCACCATGAGTTCGAGGCCACTGCAGAGTGAATTCCAGGTCAGCCTGGGCTAGAGTGAGACCCTACCTCGAAAAATAAATAAAAAATAAAAAAAACCCACCCAGAATAATCTCCAAAATCTGGAAGCAAAATTTGCGTCGAATCATAGGAAATTTTAAATCTCTATTAAAAACTCATGAGACAAATAGTGTATTTAAGAAAAGAGATCTTAGGCCAGACATGGTGGCGCACGCCTTCAATCCCAGCGCTCAGAGGCAGAGGTAGGAGGACTGCTGTGAGTTCGAGGCCAGCCTGAGACTCCAGAGTGAATTCCAGGTCAGCCTGGATTAGAGCGAGACCCTACCTCAAAAAACCAAAAAAAAGTAAGAAAGAAAGAAAGAAAGAAAGAAAGAAAGAAAGAAAGAAAGAAAGAAAGAAAGAAAGAAGAGTTATCCCTTTCCTTCCCTCCCACTTCTTAATTATTGTAAAACAACAACAAGGGCTGGGAGATACCTCAGAGGTTAAAAGCATCTTGCTTGCAAAGCCTTCCGGCCCAGGGTTCAATTCCCCAGTGCACAAATAAAGCAAGATGCAGAGTACAGAATGTATCTGGATTCCTTTGTAGCAGCAAGAGGCCCTGTCGTGCCCATGCACTCTCTCTCTTTCTCTGTCTCTCTCTGTCTCTCTCTCTCCTAGCAAACAAAATTTTTTTTTAGCAAACAAAAATTTTTAAAAAAAGTAAAAATAAGTCAGTTGTGGTGGTACACACCTTTAATCCCAGCACTGGGGAGGCAGAGATAGGAGGATCACCATGAGTTCAAGGCCAGCCTGAGACTACATAGTGAATTCCAGGTCAGCCTGGGCTAGAGCGAGACCCTACCTCAAAAAAACAAAAAAAAAATTTTATTGATTATTTCCATAATTATAGACAACAAACCATTATAATTCCCTCCCCACCCTCCCTCATATCTCCTCCCTCTCTCTAGGTAGGGTCTCAGGTTTCACTGTCGCCCCAGGCTGGCCTCGAACTGACAGAGGTCCTCTTACCAGCCTCCAGAGAGCTGGGATTAAAGGTGTGCGTCACCACGTGAGAGACCTATATCCCTAGAGATCTAGTGATATAGATCTTAATGAGCTTGAGAGGACACAGGAGGTTCCTGAGAGGTCTGCCCAAGAGGAGGGGCTCCCAGAAATAGGGAAGCCCCCAAACCTTATGCTTTTGGATTTGTTGTTGCTGGTCATTTGAGAGAGTCGCTGGGTAACCCAGCCTGGCTTGAAATTCCGATCCTCCTGCCTCCATCTCTTGGCCTTTGAATGGGCCCTGCCCCTGGCCCTCCTCACTGTATCTACCTCCCCAGGGCTCTCTACACGCAAAAAATTTTCCCACCTCCACCTAGAACAGGCACCATTTCTGAGCCCTTAGTTACACCTTAGAAATATTGGGTTGGAGGGGCTGGAGAGATGGCTCAGCGGTGAAGGCACTTGCCTCCAGTGCCTAAATTCCCCGGGGTTCAATTCCCCAGGACCCACATAGGCCAGACCCACATGGTGGTGGCCCCGGTGCTTTCTCTCTCTCTCTCTCTCTCTCTCTCTCTCTCTCTCTCTCTCTGTATCTGCTTGAAAATGAATATATAAAATAAAATA
>PVHP010025868.1:0-25166 GCA_004024765.1 Zapus hudsonius | reverse complement strand
GGTGGGCTACCAATTTGTTAATCCAGGGGGGATCAAAGCACTCAGGCCCCTTCAAAGAGTCCGCATTCTTCCTGTTGTTCTAATGCAGACCAGCTGGCCCAATCTCAGTGGTTGTAATCTCTCAAACAATTGCAGGTGAACGGGCAGCAGTTTTGACCCAAAGATCTTCTTTCTGTGCCATCTCCATCTGCTCACACCAATCCATCTTTACGTAACACAACCCTGCACAGGTTCCCAGGACATAGGCAGGCAGAAAACAGTAAGCCTCTCACTCACGCAAACTGCTTCTGGCACAGTCCTGACCAAGTTCTTTCTCCCCCTCGTAAGCCAAACCTCACAGTCCATAGTTCTCACTACATTCAGGTCTTTCAACTCTGACCAGAATGAACCAATACGCTGTACTTACAGCACTGCAAGGCACCTCTTAGGCAGGGAGTTCAAATCCTTCCACATTCCTCCTGCTGATCACTTCCAGAAGACCAAAGCCACAAGATGAGGGTTCTAGCAGCAACAGATGACCCCACATCCTGGTACCAAAACTGTTGCAGTTAGCTTTCTTGTTGCTGCGCAAAAAGAACCCAAACAAAAGCGGCTTGTAGAGGAATGGGTTTATTTGGCTTACGGACTCGAGGGGAGACTCCATCCTGGCAGGGAAAACGATGGCATGGGCAGAGGGTGGACATCACCTCTGCCACAGCACTGCAAACAGCGGCAGGAAGGTGTGCCAAACACTGGCAAGGGGAAGCTGGCTTATAACCCCATAAGCCCACCCCCAACAACACGCTCTAATGAGGTTCTAATTCCCGAATTGCCATCAGCTGAGGATCGATCAGAACACATTCAATTGTTTGTGGGGGACACCTGTATCAAACCATGACATCGTTCTTCCCTTTTGAATTAAGAATACTTGCTTTGTGCACTTGAAAGGGGCAGAATCCTGCCAGATGCCGATTATTTATAGAGAAAGTGAATTTAGTTCACGGAGAGATCACCTAGGCAGTTGCTGAATGCATGAAAGCACGATGTTTCGGGAACATCCTTTGACACAAAAGACCACTTAGCAACTCCATCTCATTGGCAAAATGTCTGTTTCTAACATATTTTGCCAATGAGACTGCGGCTGTTACGTAACCATGAGTACTCAGCTTCCTTGTAGAAGTAACCACATGGCTATTGTATAGAACTTTTCCCCCTCCAAATCATTTATAAAATTATTTATTCATTTATTCCAGAGAGAGAGAGAGAGAGAGAGAGAGAGAGAGAGATGATGGGTGTGCCTGGGCTTCTAGCCACTGCAAACAAACTCCAGATATATACACCACTTTGTCTATCTGGCTTTACATGGGTGCTGGGGAATCGAACCTGTGTCCTTATGCTTTGCAGGCAAGCACCTTAACCACTGAGCCAATTCTCCAGCCCTCCAAAATCATTTTAAAACTTTATTGGCAACCTCCCTACGTATACACATGAACCCTGGTCATAATCCTCTCATCCACACCTGCCTGTGTTTTCCTCCAGCGAACACCATCTTCATTCTGATTAGTCTCTTCTACTTAGATACCGTCGTTTTTCTCTCCTTTTCTGCAGGTCTGTTGTCGATAGCATCAACCACTCTGAGGTTATAAATGCAAAAGTCACTTTGGGCCTGGAAGACAACATCCCAAGAAAACTCCTCCCTATCTTTCTTCTCTTAGCAGGATTCCTGGCACCTCTTCAATGTCACCTGAGCTTTGGAAGACATAGTCGTGATGTCTCATTCAGTGCTGAGCACTCCACTGTGATTTCTCAGCAAGCTCATGAGTTTTGAGTCTCCCCATTAGTCCATCATTTGAAAAAAAAGATTTTTAACCAAAAGTGAAAGTAGACATAATAGATGTGCATGAACAAAAATATTCAGAAGACAATTTGGTGGGCATATTATATCCTTTGCCAGACAACAGTAGTTGCTTCCCACGAAGGCTCATGACCACCCCTGCTTTTGACTAGAATTTCAGTAGAGGTAAGAATTCCCTCCAATGAAGTGGGCCTCAAGCCCAATCATAGAACAGTTGGTTTCTTCCATAACTGAAATGCCACCATTGCACCACTTGGCACACTTTGCAAGCCTTGTAGCTCCAAGGGTCTGGTGCTGGTTAAGACAGCTTAGATTGCAGGGTGTATTCAAAGAACTTTGAGAAACTGTTTGATGGGCAAGCCTTCTCTCTCTCTCTCTCTCTCTCTCTCTCTCTCTCTCTCTCTCTCTCTCTCTCTCTCTCTCTCTCTCTCTCTCTGTCTCTCTGTGAAGTTGATGAGTTTCCTAAGGATGAGATTCTGACTTGGTTTCTCGTACCAGGTAGGAGTGCTCTTCCACTGAACAGTACTCATTTCCAATCAGAGAACAGTTTTTTACCCACAGAAGCTGCGTGCTGCTGTTGCACAACTGTGTTCATCTTGTCCAGCTGGTTGATTCTGCAGTTTGCAGGGTCCCCTGCCTCTTCATGCTCTTGGAGACTGTTGTCCTCCAGTGGCTCCCAAAGAGCTAGCAAGGACGAAACTAGTTTCTCTTTTGATTCTGTATGTCGTTCTGATGTCCTGTGACCACACCCTGTGTTGTATATAGCAATTGGGTCTTGCCTACATCAGGTGTTTTTGTTATGGCCTACATTGTTTTGAGGACCTCATGGGTCTCCCTGGACAACAGCTCACTGTGGGGGGCAACCCAGTTCTGGGCCTGGGATTTATCAGCCAGAATCCATAGTTTTTAAGGTTAAGCTTTCTCCACACTCTGTCCTGACTGTCCCCCCACCTCCTTAAAGGTGTTATATATGTAATAGAAAGCTGTCAGAATGGAGGTTTCTAGGGAACTGATTCATGCTGTATTAACTTTTGCATAGCTCCCCCCCTACCCTTCCTACCCCTTCCCCCTCCAAGTCCCTTCTACCCCTGTATTCTTCCCCTTCCCTAACCTGTCAAGTAACGCCTCTCTTCTCTCCCTCTTTCTTCTCTCTCCTGGTTTTATGACCATATTCCTGAGGCTTACTATCATTTGTGTTATTTTTTAATGTACTAGGCTTCCTGCTACTCTCTCTTGCATCAAAGTATTTCCATATTGCACAATTAAATTGAAAATATATAGTAGTAGTCAAAGGCAAAATGGTAAAAAGGATATTAGAATTTATTCAATTATCTTATAGTCACCCCCCCCCCGGTTTTTTAAATCCATTTATGGTACCTATTCATCAACTCACTTGAAAACACCCCTTGAGCCTTAACTTTAGGACCAGCCTCTACTAAGTTGCCATCAAAATTCCTATTGTATGAGGATTCTGCTGGGTGGTAAAAAAAATTAATTAACTCTCATATAACACTATGAGAGTTAACAAGCTTTACACAGGACTCAGTCTAAGCCGTTCTATCTTTGTACCATGAATTAGAACCTATTCCAGGAAATGACTAGAAGAAAGACAAAGATTCTATCTGGGCCGGCCGAGCCTTTCTCCCAAGTGGATTCAAGGCAGTATGATTTTGTCCCCTTTCCCAGACCGACACAGGTGAACTAGTTCATCTTAGAACATTTCCACAAAGCTCTCCAGAGCAAATATGGCCCGTACTTCATAAGTCAGTCCCATGTTCCTTATTTCTGATACTGCAGCAAAAGGTCCTCTAAAATTCATGCCTGTTCAAACCTTCTACTGTGGAGGACTTGAACAATTCCCAGAGAATTGAGACTTTTTTCCTGCAGATTTGTTTCTTCCATGGCTTTCCCAGAATTTCCCTTTATGTTCCAGCCACCACAATGTGTTTTATGTTTGCTTGTTTTCTTTCTTGTGTGTTATGCACTTGAAAGCCTCTTAGTTTCTCCCTCTTATGGAGTCCCAATGTTGCTTTTACATTTTTAGGTATGATAGTAGCTCACTGTCTCTGTGTACCAAATGTCTATCTTAATACATTGGGGCTCTCATGACAATAAGAAGCATAAACTATGTGGATAAAATCATTGAAGTGCATTTCTGCCACTTTGGAAGCCTGGAGGTACTATGGGCAAACAGTGCTGTAGCTGATGTCTGTTGGCGGCCTTTCCATGGTACATGACTCTTGTCTTCTTTGGCACGCTGGATGGATGGAGTAGGAGTATCTCTCAGGACACTATTATCAGAATACTGATGAGGTTCAGCCCTCATAACTTATCTCCCAAAAGTTTAGTATGCTAATAGCATCATATTTGTGATTGGACTTAAATAGGAATTCACAGGAGAGGAAGAAATAAAATTCAAACTATAGTAGATACCATTATACTTAGAAATTTACGGAGAATAAAATATTGCTCTTAAATCATTATGAAAGTGACTTGAAACACAGAGGAAAATTATTTCACATCAATTAAAATAAATAGTAGGTGCTTGAAATGTTAGCTTTTTTCTCATTAAAACCAATACCATTATTACTCACATGAATTACCCAAAGTAAGGTGAGATTTTTTTTTTGGCCAGTATGTTCATAAAGTAGTACACAAATGCATATATATTGACTTCAGATAGTGCTCAATAAAGTGTAATTTTTGAGTTACCTCTATAAGACAATTTGAGACTCAAACATAGGTATATTTCTAAAAACTACAAGTGAGCAAGTTTATAGAAACACCCTAAATTTTTTGGACATTTACAAAATGAAAGGAAAAGAAAACCACTGAAGCCAGAGAATCTCAAAGACTAGATTAATTTGTCCTCCCCTCCCCCTCTTTCTATTTTCTATTTGCATAGAAACTTGGCAGGAGATTCTTGAATTATCATCACAAAAGATTCTTAAATTTTCTCCAAACTTTCAGAATTTTGATGATTTGATAATTTGAAGTTTTTCCAGGTGGTGATATTATGATTTTGTTATAATGACATCTTTTCCTGATATTCATCTGAAGAAGTGAAATTTAATGATTTTTCAACTTGCTCAGCATCTCATTTCATTAGCAATCTTGGGAAAATTCGCTATTATAGTCTTAACCTTGATTCTTTTCCCCATAATCTCCATGTGAGCTTCTTCACATTAACATATGTGAACAAATGTATACAATGAGAAAGTGAAAATTTCAAAGTGAAGCAGATGACAAAATGCCAGCTGTTGTAATTACGCAGCTCTCATGGGGTAACTGCTGAGAGGAAGATGTGGTGTTGTTTCCTGCCTACTCCTGCTCCTGTGATGTCCTGCCTCAGCAGGTCGGAACCAAAAGAGCCCAGGACCTTACACTGGAATCCCTGAAACCATGAGACAAAATAACTGACATTTTTCTTGAAGTTATTCTCTAAAGTGTTTTGATGATGCTAACAAAAACTAACACTGTAGGGCAAGTTGGGGTAGGCATGAGGGCTGCTCCAGAATCTTCTGTCTCTTTTTCCTTTCTGACATATAGTGGGTTTTTTTTCTACTTGAATTTTAATAGGGACCTGTGCTTAACTTTGGCAAAGTGGCATATATCACTGTGGCAGTGTGCTTTTCTGCATTATCCTTTTTGGCAAAATGTCTGGTAACATTTGCAGTGTGACTCTTTCATTAAGGCAGCCTCTCTGAGAAATTACGATGATCAGTGTGCCCAGTACACAGCTAATGAAGGACATCAGAGCAAGCCAGAGTTCTACACAGATTTATTGCTACAGGTTACTGAGATACTTAAGGGACTTTATGGGAGTGGGTTCATTCTTTCCTAAATAAAACAGCATTTATGTTATATATTTTCCTTTGATTTTTCTGATGCATCGTGATTCCTGACAAACAGGAACCTTTACTTTTTCTACTGAGAGGAAGTAGCCAGAATCATAATGCAGTTACTTGTTCCACCCTTAGCAAAAATAATTAACCAACAAAGCTGGGACACATTAAGGAGCCTCATGTTTGATTTCCTTAGAGTAACTATTACACAGACTGCCAGAACCATTCTTTGAGAGAAGGTGTTACAACCTATGCAGAAAAGAACCTGTGAACAGGTATCTGCCCATCTCTTTGAACTCATGTTCCAGCCATCCTTATTACTAATCATCATGATTGATTAACTCTCATTGTGTACCATCTAATGTACTCCTACTATTTATTTTATCAATGTTCCTTGGCTCAATTATATAAGTATTCTCATTATTTATAGTGAGATACATAGTCCTGTTGCAGTATTCTCTGATTCTCAAATAAATATCATTATTTGGAAAAAACTGATAGATGTTTAACAACTACATAAGAGAAACTTTAAAGCAACAGAATATTAATATTTTACTACAAGTAAAAGGTGTCTCAATTTAACGCTATCTCTACTTTTTTTTGATTATTTTTGTAGTTGAAAATGTGTGTGGCTCTTTGCAGGGAATGAATGTGCAGTATGGAAATTCTTGAGTTGCATTTTAATTTTCATCCTTGGAGTCACAGTGTAATTACTTCTGTGACATTGCTATGTTATCCTCATACAATGAATGTCAAAATTTCTAACTACATGACTCATTAGCTGTGAATATTCTTGGCTTTGCTTAAACTTTGAGAATATCTTCAATTTTTCCTTACACCAGCACATTCCATTAATCAATAAAAAATTGATTCTGTATAATATTATACAAAACACCATTAGATTATATGTACTGCACTCATCTATATTCAACCTCAGAGAGGGAAAAACCTTCCATGGGTTGAAGTTTTCGGGGAACTGAAGTTATCAGAGAGCTGGCTAGCTACCGAAGCCAGTCTTGTGAGCTTCGGGTTTTATTTAAAAAAAAAAAACCATGATTGAGAATGATTGAGGAAGATACCAGATGTCAACCCTGACCTCCATCCAGATGTGAACTCTGACCTCCATCCAGATGTGCACACATGCACACACTCCAACCCACATAAGCTCACAGCCCTATGAATATACATACTTGAACATACTCGCACATATACACATGCAAAAGTAAAATAAACTAATAAAAAGTACAAAGAAGGGTTCTGTGCTTTCAGAAGTTGGAATGTAGGCTAATACCCTGAGGTGGGGCGCTAGCTAGAAGAGGGAGAAAATTTCCTCTAGGCTTCTAGAAACATTCTTTTTATTTAATATAGGCTGAATGTTCTTTTATTCAATATAGGAAAAGTGTTTAGGATATGCAGCTCAGCTACTGAATGTATATTTATTTTAAATATTTTATAATACTTCAGAAACAGATTGTAAAATGTGAGGCAAATATCAATTAGTAATAGGTAGATTCCACTCAATGGCATTTACAAGTCTTTGCATAAAAAAACCATTAGTCTGTGTATTGTTGGGGCTTTTCAGAAGAGCTGTGAAAGCATAGCATTCTGCTTTGTGTGACGCAGCGGGTGGTGGTCCCTGGATTGAAGAACACAGTTTCAATCCTGGCTTTTCCCAGAGACCTTCCATTGTATTGATGAATCCTGGTTCTCCTTGGCTTTTAATGCCCTCTGTAAAAAAGAAAGAAAAATAGGAAGTTCTCCAGCCAAGAGTGAGAGCAGCATGGATTAAATGGATAAGCATAGTTATTTAAGAGACTTTGGATGGGTGTAGCCAAAGACCAAGGGGAGCTTCTCTTGGGATTCTATTACCTTCTCTCCCCTGAGTGGGCTTCATATCCCATCAGAGAATCACTGGTTACCCACATAGGCTGGTGTCTTCGTCATATAGACATGCACAGTCTGAATGGCTGATTTCAGAGTTGCAGGATGCCCTGCTTGTTCACACTGCTGGGGGCTTTTCTCCCCCATCAGCAGGCAGAGCATTTTCCAGCACAGGGAGCTGGCTGCCTTCTACATTCCAGTGGGTTCTCTCCATGACTTGTGTGTTTTCTGGCTTTCTACCTAATTCTAGAAGCATTTTAGTTCCTGTATTTTTAATTTTTTGTAAAAAATATTTTTATTAATTTACTTCCGAGGGAGAAAGAGGGAGAGAAAATATGAATGTGTCTGAAGACAAACTTCAGATGCATGTGGTTAGCTTTACAAGGATGCTGTGGAATTGAGCCCAGGGTGGCTGGCTTTGCAAGCATGCACCTTAACCCACTGAGTCATCTCACCCACTGTATTTCTTAAAATTTTAAGAAATATCTATAGTAAAATAATAAAATTATTATAAATAATTTTAAGCAAAAATTATGGAGCTAAATTTATAACATTTCTAGAGAAGTTTTTTATTATTTAAAAATTTTAAATTTTAATATTTTTAAATTTTAAATTTAAATTTAAATTTCAGTATATAAAGGTTATGTGTCGTGTGAATGGGGGGGCAGGGGTATATGTGTGTGTGGAGGGGATGGGTGTGCAGATGTATGTGACCCATGCTTCAGAGGTCAGAAAAGACATCTGGTGGCCTCTATCATTAGTTTGCGTTATTTTTTGAGTCAGTTTATCAAACCTGAAGCTCTCTGTTCTTTGGTTATACAGACAAACTGGGAAACCCTGTGATCCTCCTGTCTCTACCTTGCTCAGCACTGGGGTATGATACATTTGCAGGCACATACAACTTTTTACATCAGAGCTGGGGATTGAACTCGGGTCCTTATGCTACCGTAGCAAGTGCTCTTCCCCAGTGAGGCATCTCTCCAGGCTACTGAGAATGGTTTTTACAAACATTTCTGATATTCATGTATTCAAACATTGCAGTACTATAGTCAGAGATACATCAGTAAAAGCATTTAGTATAACTCAAGTATCGTGTGATCAAATAAGGACAAAATTCACAATACTAAGGAGCTCTCCTTTTTTACAGTTTATTTTCCTTTTATGTGAAATCATTCCAACAGGTGTTTATTACATCACCCCAATATCCAGGTGACACACTGACTGCTGACACATGAGAAGGGAAACATAAAAAGCCTCTGGCTTTCTGCTTTTCCTGAGTCTGGAAGGCTGCTCATCAGATTCAAATAACCAAAAATCAAATTTTTGAACCAAAATTTCTGAACCTTGTTGTTGAAAATGTCTTAGGGTAGCAATGTAACACTCTTGTATGAAGAAGGGATCACTTATTGGAGATAAAACTTGGCCTGGGTCTTAAATAATAAATTGGTATGAGGGAATTAGAAAAACTTAAGAAAGTGATGCATAGAGATATTATAGATTCAAAAAAATTTAGATTCTGTGAACTCTTCACTGTGTGTAATGAGAATGGGAAGAGATGAAATGAGAAACAAATTCTTTTAATGAGTGATGCCTGAAAATACCCAGAGACATAAGTAAACCCACAATTGTCTGCCTCTGCTCTTCCTCCCTTTTATTAAGTATCCAAACACATATTTTACCTATTCAGAAGTTATACTTACTGTATACCTCTTTCCACAGGACTAACATCCCTGAGGAGGATCTTTGTGAGTTTTCCTCACAGCTCTATTTGTTTTTAAATTATCATTTATTCAATATTCATAACAACCGTAAAATGTTTGTGAAAACACTGAGTTAAAGTAATCCACAAACCATAACTTGCTTTGTACAACTTCAACCTGTGTTTACTCAGTGCTGTAGTCAGCCATAAACTGCTGGGATGAAATCTCCAAACCAGCCACAGTTATGGGAGGAATGGATTCATTGAAACTACAGATCCAGGGGAAGTTCCATAATGGTAAAAGAGGCTGGCCCCCTTTCACAAGTCCAAGCAGAGAGAGAAACCTATCACCAACATCACACACACAATAGCAAACAGGCAGGTACCAAGGAGAGAATCTCTTCCCCTTTACATAGCCTTAGTGTGGGGTCTTGCAACCCTTTCCCAGACTTAATGGCTTCCTGAGTCTCTGGAATTTCCTTTCTGCACTGCCTACACAGGAAGGAATATTAATTTCAAACTTCCCTGAGCTTCCTTACATTCTGCCCCCTAGTGAGAGGCTGCTTTCTTATAAACATCCTCAGAGACTCACATAAGATAATGAAAAAGATTAAGTTGACAACAAAACTTAACCATCACACCCAATCAAGTTACCTTGTCATAGGTTTGAAACCAAGCCTTTTCTGACATTTTCTGTCATAACGAGTTAGAATAGATAGATAGATAGATAGATAGATTTACTTTTTGCTGTCATCTCAAACTACCTTCTATGGTACTGTTCTACTTTTTATTTTTCTGGACAGGATCCCCACTGTACCATCTTCCTGTGTACTCAGTAAATGCAAATGAAATCTTTTAGGCACAAACTACCGGAAAAGCTAGCAATTCCTTTAACTGAGTGACCTTCACAGACATCTGTCTACTTGTTCTGAGAAGGGCTTTGGTTTCCACAGTCTACGTTTTCTGATCTGTCCCCCTTTATTATTTAAATATTTATTTGTTTAGCAGAGTGCCCTATACTCAAATTTTAGCCAATGCTTCTGTGTGGTTGTTGAAATATACCCAAAGAGCCACAGTTATAAAAGATGTTTTTGTTTGGTACACAAATAAAAGTACCTCCTAAGTTTTAAAGGCTATGTAGTAATAATCATAGAATATCCATATGTACATACCTATCTTTTTATAGCAAGAGACCTTGGGATTCAGAGAGATAAGTAGTTTTCCCCAAATCCAACATTTGAGACATTGTGTAGGTGGTTTGTTACCCAGACATTCTTGGCCTCTGTATCGCCTCAGCTATAGGTAGTGTCAGAAGAACTTGAAGACTGGAGTTTTACCTTCAATGTTCATAAAAATATTCCCTGTTATATCTGAGTTTAGTCTATCCAGTGTTGAGTAGCTGGATGATAAAGAAAGAAAAATGGATAAATTTATTCCTCAGTAAACATCTATATTTTCTCTAAGTAATAAATCAAGGAATCAATTTGAGCTGAGAATCAGGCCTCAGTGACTAAGATGCTTTAGATATCATTCTATTTTTGTTTGTTAGTACTTTCTGCCATTCTTCTACTTCAGTGATGGACCCTTCCCAGAGGCCTTTGCTTTCTTTCTTTGTTCTGCTTAAGGCCCATAGGAATGATTTCAAAACTAAAAATACATAGCATCTGTTTGAACTTGACTTACAGTTTAAAAGCAAAACTGGAAGACAACTATTTTGTTAAAATAAATATACACCAACTAGGCACTGAAATAAGCACATACACCCGAAAGCCTAGTACTTGGGAGGCTGAGGAAGGAGGACTGAAAGTCTAAGGCTTCCCTGGGCAACAGTATAGCAAGTGTCTATCAAAACACACACATATATTTTATATACATAATGCATACATTTAAATAAATATGTCTCTTGAAATATTTGGAACATACTTATCATAAAAATACGTTGTTAGTTCAGCTCTCTTTATGCATGGACTTAACAGTTGATATTAAGTCCTATTGAGGTTCAGGATAACTGGGCCCCCCGAAAGTGAAAAAGCAAGAATGTACTTGAGCTTTTCTTTTCAGTCTCCACTGTGCAGAGATCCAGAGGAAATCATCTGGCTACTCCTTATCTTTCTACCTGATGTGCTCTTCTACCTGAGCCCCTCCATAGAGTGGGAGGCCTCCTTTACTAGAATTCAAATCTAATCCTAGAATTGTGGTCGACCAAGCTTAAGACTCCAAAACCTGGTGTCATGGTTTGATCCAGGTGTCCCTCACAAACAAATGAATGTGTTCTGATAGATTGATCCTCAGCTGATGGCAGTTTGGGTTTCACAGCCTCGATGAAGCTGTGTTGTCAGGGGCGGGCTTATGGGGTTATAAACCAGCTTCCCCTTTCCAGTATTTGGCACACCTTCCTGCTGCTATTTCCAGTGCTGTGGCGGAGGTGATGTCCACCTCTCTGCTCATGCCATCATTTTCCCTGCCAGTATGGAGTCTCCCCTCGAGTCTATAAGCCAAATAAACCCATTCCTCCACAAGCCGCTTTTGCTTGGGTTCTTCCTGAGCAGCAACTAGAAAGCTGACTGCAACAGTTTTGGTACCAATCAGCTGTCTCTCTGGCTCACCTGAGCCAGAAGGTATAATTTACCTGGGGAGGGTTTACATGCTGTCTCTGCCTCTTTTGGGCTATCCAACACAGATTCCTGAACCTCCAGATTTAGGTCAGCCTTTCCCCTCCCCTCGTGATTTAGATAAGGCCTCTCCTGGCAGCTGAGATTAGGGGGAACCCTTATCTTCTCATGTGGGCTTCCCCCCCCTCTTGCTTCCCTCATAGCAAGAGCTCTCTGTACCTTCTTCTCTTTTCTTCTCTTAATCTAATAAAGTCTCTCTGAACCTTATCCTCTGGTCTATGGAGTTAATTCTTTAAGTTCCTAAGACAAGAACCTGGTGTATGCTAAAATTGTACATGCATTGGTGCATTGGTATATTGGCAAGGAACCCCATAATTTCTATTACACAATGACTTGATTAAATGTTTGAGAAAATGAGTTTGGGAGGTGACCCTGTAAATGAAGGCCTTTGCTTGCAAAGCCTGATGGTGTGGGTTCAATTCCCTAGATCTGCTCTAAATTGGACGAGCAAGCTGAGAAAATAGGTACTATGGAATTAAATACAAATCACCATGACTTAGTGGTGCAGCTTCCTCATTGCTGCATAAAGAACCCCACCAAGAACAGCTTGTAGAGAAAAGGATTTATTTTGGCTCATGGACTCAAGGGGAAACTTTATGATGGCAGGGGAAATGATGGCATGAGCAGAAGATGATCACCTCCTGGCCAACATCAGGTGTCTGCCCAACACTGGCAAGGGGAGGCTGGCTACAACACCCATAAGTTTGTCCCCAACAACACACCTCAAACAAGGTTGTAATTCAAAAATTGCCATCAGCTGGGGATGAAGCAGTCAACACACTTAAGTTTATGGGGGATACCTGAATCAACCCACCACAACTGCCTATAAGTTATCATATACTTTCATTTCCAACTGTGAAGTCATACAGGATTGACTTTCACGGGTACTTTCTTTTTACTGATAACCTAGTCAGTTGTCCTGCTTCTAATTTCTCCCTGTCCAAGCGAGAGTTCCCCTTCCCAGCTGTGTTCATGTCTCCATTTTTATACTGTTGTTTGATACAAGAAGCAGAAGAACAGCGGGATCTCGGGGTGTTCCTGTGACACATATAGAGAGTTACAAAACTGTTATAGTCACAATCTGAACATCTTCTATGGAAATATTTAGGAAGGAAGCTATTAACTGTAAACCATAAACTTAACTATTATTAACGATTAATTGTAGGGAAATAGGGAGGGCATCCCAGCTTCAGGGATGTTCAGAATGAGTCATTAAAGCATAAGAGTAGTTTTCCAGGTGGGAAAGTGGGAAAATATTTTATAGAGATTGAAGATTATAGGCAGAGGCCTAATTGCCTGCAGGAGTACAATGAATCTAAAGCCTACGGAAGCAAATGTGAGTGGTGAGAATGATAGTGGACAGGCTTCCATGAAGGGCAGACCAGAGCTGGCTCTGTATGACTGATGAGAAACAGTGGGAATAAGGAACAGAAAATAAACTCTATTTCAAAGAAAGGAAAGAGGAAAAGCATCAAAACATTTAAATTCCACAAAGAATCCCCAGAGTCGCTATTTCATGGGTTAAATGGACCAAACATGTATCTACAGAATATTCCATTCTTCTTTAAAATAGACCACATTTTAGATCACAAAGCTTGCCTTTGGTTATCGTCTTTTGTCCCTCTCCCCATGCCCATGCTCCACTGAGGGCCCTGTGCAGCAGGGCGGGAGTGATCACTGGGGCATACCGAATGAACCAGTTGATTTGGGCTGAAGGTATCCCTGCTTCCCTCCTCTCTGTCTTTACCACTGGGGTCCTTCCTTGGTGTGCATACTGGAACTGTCCATAGGATGGGGGGTATGAACTGCACCAGAGGTAGCCAGGTTTTCTTTTTTTATTCTCCCTTTGTGTGTTGTTGCTGAGGGGGGCAATGGCTCTGGATATTCTCCCCCACTATGGCGCTTACATTCTTTCTGCCCCTCTTCCATTCAGTTCCCTGGGTCATGATGGGTGAGTTTTAAGTCAGCTTTGTTGTTAAGATCTTAAGTATCTCTGGATCTTTGCCCTGGGTTGTGTTAGGTATCATTGGTGTCTGTCTCCATTGACCTTTCATGGCTTATCACACTTGCTGTGGTGATTGATCTCTTGTTTGTCTTGTCACTTTCTCATAGGTTTTATTTGGACCCTGAGTGAAGGCCTGGGATGGTTTGTCTCCTGCCAGGATGTCAGCCATCATTCAAAGACTTGGTGGAATTGAGTTGTCCCTGGTTACTCACTGACTTCTGAAAAATACAATCTCCATCAGAGAGTGAGATCAAAATAGATTAAATGAAACAAATCTTGCTATATTGGCTAGCTCCTAATGGGTACCTCTCTGTAGCTCTCTGGTTATGGGAAGTTCCCCTAGAAGCCACGGTTTTTGGTCCACATAAGATTTTGCCATGGATCCCAGTTCCAGTTAAGGGCTCCTAGTCACTGATCATATTTCTTAGCCAACCAGTGAGTTATTGATTACCTCCCTAAGTTTAGCGCCACTACTGCACAGGTGAGCACTTCTTGACTTGCTGGTCTCTTCCAGACAGCCATGTGTTCAGCATTCTTTTGAAAACTGTCTATATTGTATATCAGTGGTCTCTGCTTTCTCCAAATATCATTGACCAATTTTCCCTGGCAGCTCATGCAATGCTACACATGCTACCTTCTGGGAGCTGGTTACTATTCTGGATCTAGCAGGATCTCTTGGTGTTTGATGACACAGTTCTTCAGCAATAGGGTCTTACCTTATGGTCATCAATTTTCTATCAGTCACACCTGGCTATTGAAAGGGCCCTATAAGCTGGATCAATAATTTTCAACTGCAGTATACTTTCTTGTGTAGAAGAAATTCATACAGCATGCTTATGTTAGGGGAATAATTATAGTCTCCTTAGGAAAAACTTGGGAATGAACTGTAAGAAAAAGGTGTGGGAATGATTTACGGGAAAGAACTGTGGGAAGACTTCTTATGTGCCTTACAGATAACTTTTCTGAGAAGATTGTTATGACTGTTTCATCTGCTAAATTCCAAACATATAACTTGCTCTGAAGTTATTCTTACATCTATGTAATCCACATGCTGAAAGAAATGTGACTAGAATTCCTCTGCTTTGGTGTACTTTTGGCATGAGCAACACAGATATCACTTCAGCAAAGCGCACCAGTCCATTACTTTTAAATTGAACCTTGATTAAACTCTCTGGGCATGGGCAGAAGAATTCAGCTAGCTGTTTTTGCCAGTAGCCTAATTCTAACAAAGTTCTTTCTTTTCCTTCTAGAAGTTCATAAGGCAAGCCTTCACAGTCCACAATTCCCTCTGCACTTAACATCTTTATACTCTTACCATAATAGCCCCTCAAGCTCTGCTTACATCACTGTAAGGCTTTTACTGTCCAAAGTACCAAGTCTTTCCAAATTCCTCCTGCAAACACATTTCAAACCAAAAACCACATGGTCAGACTTGTCGTAGCAACAGCCCCACTTCTCAGTACCAATTTTACTTTCTCACTGCTAGGAGAAGCACCCGAACCGAAGCAGTGTATGGGAGGAAAGGGATTGTTTCAGGCTTACAGATTCAGAGAACATTCCACCAGGGTACAAGAAGCTGCCTCACTGCCATATGTCACAGCAGAGAAAGACAGCCAGCAAACATGAATAGTCAGGGCTAAAACTTGTTCTTTACACACCATAGGGCTGGACAAAAAAGTCTGCCCCAACAACACCACCAGCAGGTTACTAAAGATGTAAATTTCAAGATTAATCTTAATCAAAACCCCTGAGGCCAATGGGGTCATATATTTACCATCAGCAGCATAGGCAACATATCAAGAAAGCTCTATTACTAGAATCTTCTGCCCAATTTGCAGAGAGCTAAACCACTGAGAACTCCCTCCAAATAGCTACTTAACATAGATAACTTTGGAGCAGGGTCTCTTGAGTATCATGAGTTTCTTTCTTTCTGCAACAAAAAAGGTTTTCAAGCCAAAGGAATCAACTACATGGGTTAATAGTAAGGGGATGGAGGAGAAAGAGGAAGAGAGAGGCCATGAGTGGATATGCTCAACATACAATATATGCTTTAGGAAAAGTTCTTATGAAGCACAGGACATATATGCAAATAAAGATTTCTAAAGAAGAAAGTAATCAATGGACAAAAGTGTATAATGAGTATAGTTATTGAATTCCCATTACTATTACTAATCATAATATAGGTCTAAGATTCTCTCTTTCTAGAACATTCTCTACACTATTTCTCAGAACTTATTCTAACATGGGATGACTATAATAAGATAGGTTGACTCTAATAAAACAGTTATCTTAAGTCCAAGTCTGCAGTATCCCCTCCATCTTAGCCCTCTTTCTGGATTAAAAAATACAGGCCTTTTTCTGGTTTGGACTAAGAAGTTCAAGGCGGACACAATGTGGATACGTTTGATGATTGAAAAGAGTAACGAATTAGAATGTAGGGATTCTGCTAGAGACACCATGGTGACTATGCCATGCTTTGTACCTGTGTCTTCACACCCATTGTGACATTGCTTGCCTTGCTGGATAAAAAGTATATGTTACAACATAAGAATGACTAATGAACTTTTGCCTTTAAGTCATGCTGGAAATTGTGCTCAGGACTTCTTGCCAAAAGCCTAATGAGGCGGCACAGGATGGTCCCAGCTACTGGTTCTTTTTATTAAAGAGTCTCCTTTTTAACTATATTGTGTGTAGTGCCTCAGTTCTACTCAGTTCACAGTAGTACCTGTGCCTGAGTTCACCCATAACAATTCAACCTTCAAAGAATTATAATGCAACATCTGCTAATCTTACAATAACAAGGAAAAAAATTGCCCAAGAGCAATTTTTGGTACTTCTATTACCACAACAGGTGAATTTATAATTAGGCATTTGCTTAAAGAGTTCTCTTATTGGTTTTGATTTACAGATATAGAAGGCCTCACACCTACTCATGTATATTTCCTCAAAATTGCCACACAAGAGTGCTTAGCAAATATTAAATTGCCTAACTTCAATTTTCCAAATATAGTAATATGAGTTTGAAGAGCAAAACAGCTTTTTTTTGGTTAGGTAGTTCGCTAGGGACTCACCCAGAGAAGCATAGATTCCACCTTGGCTGCCTTGGCAGGACTCCGACTCACTTCTGATTCAGTCTCACCCAAGATGGCTATAAGCTAACACACATTCAGCAACAGTAACAGTTTCCTGTTTTGTGTGGTTAGCCTATTTTGGGCCTCTTCTAAATCAGTGTTTCTCCTAGGCCCATGAACCAATCAAGTTCCTCAATTCACACTTGCGTCTAGTGATGAGGATAATTCTAATTGGATAGTTGATTCAAATAAATGGACCTTAAATACTTGTGTAAGTCTCTCTACCCCTTTGCTCCTTTGCTTCTGCTTCCTTTGGGGCTGTGTGAGGGAGATTTTCTAAATCTCCCCTCTACCTTCCCAGCCAGGCTAGGAAGCAAACAAATTTCATTTAGCTTTGCTTTCCCTCTTAACCCTAACTCTCCCTGAAATAAATCTAAATTTGTAATGTTGGTAACATGGGGAAAAGTCCATATTGATGATTTTTTCATCTGTTTTATAGAGGGGTTATCCTCTATAAACTCGTTACTTTCCTCTGTGTCCTAGACTAGTTATATAACGTCTTCGAGGTCACTGATCATTTTTACTAGTGGGCTTTTAAAACCTTCTGACATTTTGTCTATTTCATTATCTTTGAATTCATATGTGAACATTTATAATTTTTTTCAGGAGTTACTATACTGTGTGCCTTTTTCGTTTCTTGTGTCCTTTAATACTAATTTCACATAAGTAATTTTGAAAATAGTTTTGATTTTATTTGGAAATTGTTTTATTAACTAGCCTTCTTTTGTTTATTTTCAAACAGAAAATTGAAATAGAAGCACAGAGAGAAAGTATGGGTGTGCCAGGACCTCCAGCCACCACAAACAAACTCCAGATGCATTTGTCACTTTGTGCATCCGGCTTTACGTGGGAATTAAACTCAGGTCATTAGGTTTTGCAGGCAAGTACCTTAACTGCTGAGCCATCTCTCCAGCGACTAGCCATCTTTTTGAGAACAACAACCCCAGTTCCACTAAGTGAGGAGAAATCAACCTATTACAACAGTGACAACATCAAGCTTTACCAGATAAAGAAGCAAATTTAGCATTTACTAAAGCCAATGAATGCTTTAAAACCAATCGTCATAAGCCATAAAGTAGTGGTTTGATTCAAGTGTCCCTCATAAACTTGGTGTGCTCTGAATGCTTGATCTCTAGCTGATGGCAGTTTTGGAATTGGAACCTTTTTGGAGGTGTGTTGTTAAGGGCAGGCTTATAGGGGTTGTAGCCGGCTTCCCCTTGCCAGCTTTTGGCACACCTTCCTCCTACTATTTGCAGTGCGGTGGCAGAGGTGATGTCCACCCTCTGCTCGTGCCATCATTTTTCTGTCATCATGGAGCTTCCCCTGCAGTCTGTAAGCAAAAATAAACCCATACCTCTCATCACCTGCCTCGGGTCATGTTCCTTGTGTGGTTCTCGCCTCCACAGGCGCCTTGGGCCTTGGTGGAGGGAAAACGCAGAGAGAGGAGCGGGAACTGGGAGCGGGAGCCAGGCGAGCTGTCCATGGTCCGCAGTCCGCTGTCCGCAGTCTCCTATCTCAGGGCTGGGCCCACAGAGCTGGCGGAAAGGGCGCAGGGGGATTCGGAGGGGCCACAGAGGCCAGCGTGTTGTTAATCCATGTGGTTCTTTATTCTATTCTGGGGGATCTACTCTAACTCTAGGGAAAAGAGGGTCTGGGGCAAGGGAAAAAATGGGGAAGGGACAAGGTGATTGGTTGATGGGGTGGGGAGTTGGCAGCCTGTACAGGGATAGGTGGGTGGGACAGGTGGGTGGGGACAACCTGAGAACACCTCATTGGGGTTCTGAGTGGCGGGAAATACGTGATTCCAGCCACGGCTGGGATGGATACAAGGAAGTTGTTTAAAGCTAGTGCTGCTGAGATGGGGGATGCTGGTTTCTGTGGCCAGCCCATGGGGGTGGGAGCTAGGGTGGGTGGAGTTGGGAAACGCCTGCCGGATCACCCGGGGGTCTCACCTCCTCATACACCTTTGTTAACCCTTAGCTCTCTGTGCCCTCAGTAGCAGAGCCAGTAATTAATGTCCAACACCTTGTACAGCAACTGGAAGGTTGGCTACAAGAAGATATCAAAAAACTAGTACCTGTGCTTTAGGGGGAGTCTTCACCTTCCATGTCCCCCCACCAGGAAGCTGTGGATGGAGTTGGGTTTGCTTGGCTTTTGTACCACGTGGTGTCTATCAAGTGTTCCATATTTGTGGATGCCTGAGTCTTGTCCTTTGTTCCTCTCTTGGGAATAGTACCTTTGTATTCTGACTCCTTCAACGGGTCACAGCGCAGCAAATTTTCCTCAGCCATCTTCCCCAGTTTTCAAAAGATATTTTTAAGGGCAATGGCCATCATTTGGTCTAAGTAGCCAAGCATAAATCAGAGAAGGAACATTGTCAAGAGAACAACTTTTCCTGTGGTGATAGAAACACCTCCAACCAATGGCCCCTGTCAAAGAATGATTAAACCAAAACCAGTTTGGTGAACCAACGAGTTTACTGGGGTTTCTTACAGGGAAAGGTGAGGGGTTGCTTCCAGGCACATGGAGCCCCCAAAGCCTTTGATGGAGCTTCCTGATCTGCTCCTCTCTAGGCCTCAGGGTGCGGGTTTGCGGACACAGCATGGGGACCCCAGAGAAGTTTGCTGTTTTGGTTTTCAAGGCTCCTTGTCTGTGTCCACAGGTATGGCGACCAGATCGGCCCTTCCGCGGCCGCTCTGTCGGGCGTGCCCCCTCCAGACACAAGCCATGAAGTCACAACGCAACCCTTCCGTGGGGCCCATGGAAGCGCCCCCTCCCCCTCGAGGCCAGGGCTTCCTGTGGAGACTCCAAGAAGCCTCCTCAGAAGAGCCCTCGGCACCAGGGCTGGCGCGGCTGGCACAGGGCACCGACTCACCTCCTCCTGAGAACGGACTGAGCGCGGGAGACTTCGTGGCGTTGACTCCATGGGCCAGTTCCTGTGATGGAGGATGAAGGCCACGGATGTCCCCCTCGCCTCCGGCGGCCTTCTGCTCGGCCTTGGCAAGAAAGACTCCGTCCGTTGGAGAGGTCTTTCTTCAGCCGCAGCGTCGCCCTCAAAAACGGAGCCAGAGTCTTCGAAGCCTCTCCTCAGAGTGCTCAGAGGCCCAAGGAAGAGGCCTTTCTGACTCAGTGGCTCTGCCAAGCGCGCAGGCCTGGGGCGGGGTCTTCAGCAGAGACCCGATAACTTAGGCCTGCCGATCGCTATCAGGACTCTACTTCCACCTTAGGGAGCCTGTTGCTTTTCTGCCGTATTACAGACATTCTTGGAAAAGCATAGAATATAAAGAAATGTAACCTATTTCTATATAGCCATGGTTTATCATACTATGCCTATAGTATTACTAATATTACTTCGTGTATTCTTCCCTAGTATATATACTATATTATATATAATATTTTCTTAATGTGTATATATAATTACATATGTGTATGTATAGATAACACACATATAGAAATATACATATGTACAAACATGTATAAATTGATAGATACACATGCATTAGTATGTGATTGTGATTGTGTGTATTTAATCTAGGTAAAATTTATGTTTGGTGTGTAATATAAGTAACTATATTATTTTTTAAAGAATTTTTAAACTTTTTTTCTTTTTTAAGCAGAGAGATACAGAGAAAGAGAGAGAGAGCAAGCAAGCAAGAGAGAGAGAGAGACAGAGAGAGAGAGAGAGAGAGAGAAAGCACCAGGGCCACCACCTTGTGGGTCTGGCTTATGTGGGTACTGGGGAATTGAACTTGGGGCCTTAGGCACTGGAGGCAAGTACCTTAACCGCTGAGCCATCTCTCTAGCCCAAAGTAACTATTTATATTATTATTCCAAGTGGAGACCCATTTATGCAAATATTATTTAGCAAACAATTGAGAGTCTGTCTTTATTGATACATATAAATATTTCTGGAGGATTTCGAATTCTTCTCAAAGTGGAAATAAGTTTCTAGACTTTCTCATAATATCTTTCAATTTAACAATATCATACTGCCTCAAATTTCAGACATCTTTGTGTTTGCAAAAAAAATCTCTTTCTATGCTTCCCTTTTAATTATCATAGAATTATTGCAGATAACTTTAAACACTGACTTATCATCACAAACTCTATACTTGTTTGTTAAATAAGATAGCCAAGCTTATTGAAATGTCTACTGGATCTACTTGAAATGAGAACAACATAGCTGTGGTATTAAGTATTTTGACAATATCTGGTATCACAAGTGGGTCTCAGTCTGACCTCAGTCCTGAACTAAGCTCTGTGATGCAGAAGGCTATCTGGCGGGTAGAACTACTTGAATTGATTGCTTTTGGGTGGATGACAGTTCTCAAAAATGTGTTGAAAAGAAAGGAAATATATATGCTTCTAAAACACCCTTTCTATTGTTTCTTCATATATTGACTTTTTTCTTTTTAAAACATATTTTATTTACTTGCAAGTAGAGGAGATAGAACTGAGACAGACTGAGGGAATGGCGTGCCAGGGCCTCCAGCCACTGCAAACGAACTCCAGATGCATGAGCCACTGTACTTTAGTGGGTACTAGGGAATTGAACCCGGGTTGGGTTGTCAGGCTTTGCAGACAAGGGCCTTAACCACAAAGCTATCTCTCCAGCCCATTTATGCATCTTTTTAAAATATTTTAATTATTTACTTGCAAGCATAGAGATACATAAGAAGAGAGAGAGGGAGCGAGAGAGAGAGAGAGAATATGGGTGCACCAGGGTGTCTAGCCACTGCAAACAAACTCCAGATGTATGCACCACTTTGTGCACCTGGCTTATGTGGGTACTGGGGAATTGATCCCCAGTCCTTAGGCACTGGAGGCAAGTGCCTTAACCGCTGAGCCATCTCTCCAGCCCTTAAATGCATCTTGAAGCATACTAAGATAATAGAAGATCCAGAGGTGTTGTGTGAACAAATGCCTGTCACCAATGACATACATGACAACCAAATAAAGAAAAGATTCTTGGTACATCTTGGTGAACAAGGAATTTAATTGCAGTTACTTTTAAGAGCATGGGCAACCAAATGGGCAGTTCTGCTACTAGAGGAAAAAAAAATCTCTCCCAGCAGCTGTTAGCTACTTACAAAGCCTTGGGGAAGGGTAAGAACTTGTGAACCCTGCCCAGTGTAAAATGTTTAAGGCTGATCCTATGTGGGTCTCTTTCGTGTAACAAAGCCGTGGAGAGGTCCCGAAGACCATGGAGATGACATGGTTGGAGGACAGTATCCTACACCAGGGTAAAGTTCCTTCATCAAGTATGCTAAAGGAATTTACATTCCATGGCTTTAGGGAAGGGTCATCATATTTTGACTATTTCTTTAGTGTTGTTTGATTTTGTACACTCAGGAAATGAGTGACATTCTTTTTTTCCTTTTGAAGAAACTCTTATATTGTTTTAAAACATACATAGTTTAGGTTTTAGGTAGTATCCAAATACTAATTTTAAACCAAGTATTATTTAATCCATTTGGCTTCTAACATGCTACAAGCACCAAATGCACAAAGCAGGTCCAAGTACAGTGCCTGTTTTGCAAGAGAGGAGTCTGCCTTACAGAACAACCTAGATCATCTTTGGTTCACACAATCTAAGTGACCCCTTCTAGAACTGCCCATAACCTCTTCAGTTCTCACTGCCTGTGCTCTCCCTTCTATTGTGCTTCAGTTGTTTGTTTCATGAGAGTCAAGTGTGAGTTATACTAGTAGGATTATTAAATATCCTCATGTCACCTTAGCATTGGTCAAATAATGCACACTTTCTCAGAAAAATATAAAATGCTTTAAATGAATCGCCTCATTTAATATTCTGAAGCAGCAGCGATGGCCAGCATCGCACTGGAGTGCTTAGTAAAACAGTGAATTTCCATTTCCCATGAGCCTCCGTGTCTCCCCAACTACTCTCAGCAGGTGCTTTCCCTCACTGCTCTCCACCATCACCCAGAATCCAGTGCCTGACAAGATGGTTGGCCTATTGGGCTCCAGGAACCTATAGCTGGCCTACAGCCTGCATTCTTCATGAGAGGGTCAATATTTCTGCTCTACTAATTATTAATATTTCAAATACTACTCCTGGGAATGAGGTTTTCTTCTATTTACAAATGACCAAACTGTACCTTAGAAATGTGAACAGCTCACATGACTGCTGTCCACTGCAGGTTTTAGTACCCTTGTCCACAGTGCTTTTAACTAGATACTCCAGACCATGAGATTAAAATAGATCTCTGATGCTCTCCCACCACAACTGACTCATAAAGATTATCAAATCAAAGATTATCCAATCAAGTCAAAGTCCTTAGACTTTTACTTCTGGAGTTTTGAGCATTTATTTCCTAGATTTTTAAGTGTTGTGTTTAGATGCAGCCATAAAATATAATACATGGTCAAGTTATTCATGCATTCCAGTAGCTACATGTGTTTATTGATGTCAGCTGACTCTTTAAATCATTTTGTCCCACCTAGGAAAAGAGGGATTCATCAGCTATCTGTCAAACTTCCTCTAGTTTACTATAATTTATTTCCTGAATGAAACTAATTATCTTTAAAATCAAAGCTATCCACACGGAGATGAGGAAACAAACATTGCCCAGGCCCTATAAATCCAAATCTGTTCAACAAAAGAACTGGGAATATCTAAATATATTTGAAGTAAAACTTTACAAGTGTACTTTATTTCATTCAGTGAATACTTTATAAACATGTCTAGTAATCCAGTGAACATAACATTGATTATAACAGGATGCCTATATAAGCTACATTAATACAAACTAAAATTTCAGTAATAGAAATATTATTTCACAAATAGTCATGTATATACTAGAATAAGTACTTTATGGTTATAGTTACAATTTATATGGAAAATAAATAGTAGCCTATAAAATTATTATAGCAGCAAGAAGGAAAACATGAGCACAAAACTAATTAACATACTTAACTCTGAACGTGACTTCTTCTTTATTTCCCTATTTAACGTGATTGAGACATAATCACATAATTATTAACTCCTGCCAATATTCAATTAATTTTGTATTCTCTCTATTTCATTCTGATTCTATTTAGATAAAAACTGCTTTATGACATTTTGAAGCTGATTCCTATCATATATGAGATAGTAAATCAATAATAATGAAAATAAAACCATTTTAGAGAAAAATCTAATATTAGAAATAGCATATTTTATAGCAGACCTATTCTAAATTTTTTCCTATATCCTAAGCAAGTCTTTGCCCATAAAATATTTTCCTTTGATAGCATTGGTATTTCATAATAAAACAAAAAATTAAATTTATTAATGTTTTCTTTTACCATAAGCCTCACATTTTCATATGTGAATGGTCCTTATTTGATATTATTCTGTTTTTATAAGAATAACAATGGAAAAGGATATTAATATTCTATTATAATTAATTAGAAAGTTAAGCATAAATTGCTATTACTTGTGCTTTAATACTAGTGTACTTTCTGCAACAACTTTTGTATTGTGGATCTCCACACCTGTTCTTTACAAACGAAATGCTGCGAGCACTGAGTTTACTCTGAAGTACTTTTGATTTCCTAATGGGATCTTACGCTATGTAGCCTCTCACTCTCTGACACCTTGACCATGTTGATAACAGAAGATGACTTTTCCTAAATTAAGTTCCTCTACTCAAGGAGTTGTGAGGACACATCCTCAGATTTTATATTTGACGTGAGTATCTCAAGAGATTGTGTGCAAAGAATGGTTGCATAGAACTTTTGACCACTCAGTGCCTTTAGACTTGAATTTTACAGAAAAAGTACCTTTTTATTACAGCATATGATATTGCTTTTGTGTCACTATGAGTGATTTTTCTCTTAAGTCATTTTATTTCTATATCACTTTTGCATAAGCAAAGAATTCCAAAAACCTGAAATTAATTACCCGCAGGATGCCACATCTCGATGCAGAAAATTTTGTACAACTATATTTATAGCAGCTCAATTCATAATAGCCAAGAACTGGAATCAGCCCAAATGCCCATCTATGGAGGAATGGACAGCGAAACTGTGGTATATTTACACGATGGAACTCTACTCAGCTGAAAGGAAAAATGACACATCGAAATTTAGAAAAAAAT
>PVHP010025867.1:0-25010 GCA_004024765.1 Zapus hudsonius | reverse complement strand
CCAGGAGGACCGGGCTGAGTACTATGCTATCCATGGTCCCCTGCCACAAGGACTGATCCAGACGACCAACGGAGGAGGATATCCAGCTGTTTGGGGATGGGGGGGGGGCGCATTGGGGAATTGGGGATAACAACTCATTGTTTGTCCACTAAATAATGTAATTCATTATGGACAATAAATATATATTTTTAAAAAAACAAAAAAAAACAAAAAGACAAATTCTGTTTATTTGAATGACACAAATTTCAAATAAATATAGGTAAGATAGATTCCAATGCCAGCTGGCTTGAATATTTACTGTATAATTCTCCCTCTCTCCCTGTCTTTGTTCTCTTCCTTGTGTCTGGCTTCTCACTCTCTCAAAGAACCAATTATCAGAGAGCTCCTTCCTCCTACAAACTAGAGGAGCTAATAAGGGAATCGGCGAAGGACAGTGCCCAGTATGAAAAGATGGACTTCAAAGGCACAAAACATCAAAGAGATGCACCGTGCCAGGAAGTCCTGAGATCTTGCTGATCCAGACTGGTTTGGACCCTTTCTCCCCCTTACTCTCTGCTGAAACCACTCCTCAGGAAATACTTAGCCATGGAAGGATTTTCACAGCTCAAACAAGCTCCTGGCACCAGCTGGGGAGAGTGATGGATACACACCAGGTGTTACATCTTTTGTTTTGATTAGATAAATGTTCTCAGTAGATATCACTGAATATATTATCACCTAATTCTCCCGGGATTTTTTTCCCCTTCTTTAAGTATTTGATGGTAGTTTTCAAATTAGGTAGCATAAACGCAATGAGGGCTTGTTCCAGTGCAGCCCGTGTAGAGTGTTGTTAGACAAGTAGGAATCATGTGATGTCATCTGAAGTGTGTTACTGGAGTTGCAACAAGTTACAGACAGGAAATGGATGAACTTGAAAGTTCAGACCATGTCACAAAACCCAGGGAAGACTTTATCTCCAAGGTGGGACAGCACTGACAACCCAGACAGAAACAAAGATCCTGATTGTCACCGAGATTCCTTTGAGCAAATGGGTTTGTGTCTTTGTATGCATGAAGCACTTGGGTCTTTTTCTCTTTCTTTCCACCCATATCTCAGCGGCCCCATGACTGTACCCTGCAGGAGTCTCTCTTTCTCCTTAGTTTGGGATCTGCTACATGTTTCACTCTGCGCTTTCTCCACATCCCAACCCAAAACCTTCCCAGAAGAGGAATTAGTGAGTATAACCTTAAGGAGAAATGGTGAATGACAGAAGAAAAAAGTTCTGGAAAAATCTGTATGATATGCATAGTTTAATTCCAGGAAACACAGACCCCAAAAGCCTATGCTATCAGGTTCCTTCAACTGTTCCTGACCATTTATTTGCATCTTATCTTCCTAAATATGTGAACTTAAAGGCAATTAATGACAACGAAATCTACATGATTTTCCGCACAGTATAAACAGGCTAATCACAGCGAACCTGGGGTCAAAAACCTTTTCCATCTCTTTTGAAATTGAAAGGTATGATTTACCCATGGCCAATGTCATGTTTAAGAAACTCCGAAGTAATTCCACAATAGACTTCCATCTTTGTCTCACCTACTGTTAAACCCAGATTTTTCTGAACCTCCTACAGTTTTGGACTTCAATAGAGATTTACTTTCTAACGTGTTGAGAAACTCTAATAAAGCACCGCTAGCCTGACATGAAAAGCTCAGCAGCTGTCACAGGCATTTCTTTTCCTTCATCTTCATCTCCTCTGGGAGGTGCCTGTGCTTCAGGGGAGGTACAGGTGAAGGGGTGTTGGCACTTTGTGCATGAGAGTGTCAGCCACTTCAACAATGACAGGTTAGACATGGGGCTTCCCATTCGAGTGGGAGGAGAGTGTCGCCTGTACTGAAACTGCTCATATCATCTATCCACACCTAACCAACTAGCTCAGAGCACTAAGCCTGAAACCTAAAGAAAATCATGCTGTGTATTCAATAACAGAAACAATTTCCTGTGGGTTATGCACCACTGAAGTATGGCAAAATGTGCAGATGCCCCAAATCTTATCCTTCACTTTTTCAATATTTGCAAGCATGTGTATGGCTTGCGTTGCTTCATAACTGTGTCTATCCCTGCTCCCTCCTTGATTTTCTCATTGCTAGAAAAATGCAGTTTCCCAAATAGTAAAAAAGTTTGAGAAACAACCTGTTTCCATTATATTCACAGATGCTCTACACTAGGTGAATGCATCTAGCTAAAACATGGGTGCTCTGTACATATGAATTGTCGTGTGACTGTGATAGCTGGAAACAAGGGTTCATAGCCTTCCTTTCATGGTGAAGTCACTAAGGAAATGCTTCTTGAAAGATGTCTGATAAAGCTGTAAATGAGACCTTTGCAGAAACTCAAAGTTAACCATTTGATTTGTAGGATTAAAATAGCCATGCATTACTTTACCTTAGTGGATATTTTCTGTGCCTTCACATAGTCACAAATCAGGGGCTGTCTGCAACTTTAAGCCTAGCCCAACTGTACTGAGTAGGTCTGGGTATTGATAGATGGAATTCTCTTCCATCTCTACAGAAGGATTCGAGGAAATACCACACTTTTCTGCAAATCTCTTTATTTGAATTTAAATATAAACAAGTGACATTTCAGTTGTCGAAACTCTTGAGAGTTAAAGAATCAATGTATGGAAATAGAAGAACTCTTGGGAGAAGATGGGAAAAAAAGGAAACTCTTAAATTAGAGTTGGTAAGTAAATTCCAGTTTATATGATTAAGCCCACTTGACTGTGAATGACTAGCCAGCATCTGGCATTAAAAATATATCAAGAGCAAGTCAGGTTAATTAGAAGAAGGAAGATTAGTTTACTCTAGCAAATCTGTAAATATGATAAAAAATGTTACCTTCTCACAATACCTAGAATCCACTTGAGCAATGTAATACTCATTCATGTTTTTAAAAAAACAGGCCTGGGGAGATGGTTAGTGGTTGAGAGCATTTGTCTCTCTGCTTCTGGAGGCAGAGACCACCAAGTTCAACTCTCCAGAACACACCTTAAAAGGAGGGAATGGCCACACACATTTGTAACTCTGGTCTGCAGAGAGGCAGAGACCATAAATCTATGAGGCAGACTGATAAACAGAAGCTCCAAGTTGAGGAAGAGATCCCATCTCAAGGAAATACACAGATGAGTGATAAGAAAATGCATGACATTCACCACAAGCATGCACATAGGGCATACATCTGCCCACATGCATATGTGCATACACCACACATCACACATGCCATACCACAAACATACTCTTCACAGAGAAAAACTGATTTATAGAATAATAGCTTAAAATGAGCTTCCTTAACCTGCAGACTCTATCAAAATTTATGATAAATGTAAATTTCAATGGTAAAAAGTTAGAAACATCCTCTTAAAATCAGGAACAAAAAAAGCCCATTATTGTCACCTCTTTTTAGAATCATATGGGAGGTTTTAGATAGTGTAATCAAAGGAATACAAAGGATTAAAGGAAAGCAGCAAAACTCTACTTATGATATGATTTCTATATAGTAGATCCCAAATGTACTCATAAAAATTCTATTTACATATGATATTATTTTCACATAGAATACCCAAAATATGGTCAAAAACTCTATTCATATATGATGTGATTTTCACATAGAAAACCCAAAATATGCTCACAAAAAAACATTAATTACATATCCTTATGTAACAAAAGAATCATAATATGCAATAAGATGCCACATACTAAAGGCATTTAACAGAGTACATCAAATAAGCACAAAATATTATGTAGATACATTTTAACTTTATGAGATACTCACAAGCTATTAAATAAATGGAAATATTTTCATGGAAGGTATCAGAACTGAGCATGAAAAGGACATCAGATCTTCAAAAGTTTGTTTACAGATTCAAATTTTGACAAGTTTTTAAGAAACTTGATACCTCATTCTGAAATTTGTATGGGAAAACTAATATATAAAATAGGCAAAATCTTATGATGAACAGTGCAATGTGGAGATTTACATAACATGGTCTCAAAGCTTGTTATAGACCTAAGATAATGCAAAGCCAAATAGTATCCACATATGTCATAGTCACCCACATGCCACTGGGATAAACCTCCAAATCAGGCATAGTTATGGGAGGAAGGGGTTTATTGAGGTTACAGATCCAGGGGAAGGTCCATAATGGTGAAAGAGGCTGCCCCCTTTTCAGATCCAAGCAGAGAGAGGGGGAAGCCATCACCAATACCACACACACACCAGCAAAAAGGCAGGGGGAAGAGAGATTTCCTTCCCCTTTATATAGCCTCAGGACAGGGTCTTGCAACCCTTTTCTAGACTTGTTTACTCCCCTAGTCTCTGGAATTTCCTTCCTGCACTGCCCTCCCAGGAAATGATATCTGTTTCTAGCTCCCCTGACCTTCTTTATGTCCTGCCCCCCTACTGAGAGGGCTGCCTTCCTGTAAGCAACCTCAGAGACCCACCCAAGATTACTGAACAGGTCAAGTTGACAGCGAAACCTAACCATCACAACATAGAGAGTTCAGCCCCTGGAACAGAAGAGAAACAGATCCATGCATATTAGGTCTTTAGCGATAAGATAATTATGTTCAGCTAAACTACTGCTACTGTCAGTAATCTTTATGAATAAGTAAGTTAGGCATTTTCTTGCAGTGCATGCAAAAGCAGGTCTGAGTGAAACAAATATGTATGTGAAGGCAAATTTTCAAAACATTTCGGAAAAGGAGAGACTATTCTATGACCTAAAATGGAAAAGTATTGCTTAAAATAAAAAGTCAATCAAATTACAGTCATATAATGGGAAAAAAAAGATTCAACAGAATCCAACATCATTCATTTTAGAAACTTTCAGTGAATTAGGAATAGATAGGTGTCAGCTTCAACCTGATGGAAAGTTTTTGAAATACAATTGTCACAGTCAGTCACACACCGCTGGGATGAATCTTCAAACCAAGCACAATTTGGGGAGGAAAGTATTTATTGAAACTACAGATTAAAGGGAAGTTCCATTCTACTACAGATTAAAGGGAAGTTCCATTCTCAGGTTCGAGCAGAGAGAAAAACCCATTACCTATACCACACAGACAGGACAGGGAATAGGCAGGAGCGGCCAAGAGAGAATTCTTTCACCTTTATATAGCCCTAAGGTGGGGTCTTGAAATTCTATCCCAGACTTAATGGCTTCCTGAGTTTCTAGAATTTCCTTCCTGCACTGCCCACACAGGAAAGGATGTTTATTTCTAGCTCCTTTGAGCTTCCTTACATCCTCCCCACTACTGAGAGGCTGCCTTCCTGTGAGCATCCTCAGAGACCCACCCAAGATTACTTGAAAGGTCAAGTTGACATCAAAATTTAACCATCACAATAATCTACAGTTAAACTGAGTGTTTTTCTCTACATCCCCAGGAAGAAGGTACAAAAGTCCCACATTTCTCTCACCACTTTCAATTAATAACATGCCACAGTAAAGTCTAGTGTCTGCATAAGGAAAAATAAATAAAATCCAGTTAATTGGAAAGGAACAAACAAAGCTATATTAATGATGACATGATTGTCTATATAGAGAGTATCCCAAGAAATCCACCAAAGCAACATTAGAACTAATACATGAATTCAGCAAGGTCAGAATACTAAGTCAACACACAAAAATCATTTCAACACACTAACAATAAACATTCAGCAACCAGAATTAAATGAGAATCTTATTTAATATTGAGCCTAAGGAAATGAACTTCTTAGAGGTATAGTCACAGCATATTACATAGAAGATCTGTATGCAAATGATTTCAAAATCCTAATGAAATAAGTTAATGTTCTAAATAAATGGAGAGAAATGTGTTCACAGATAGAAAGATTCAGCATAGTAAAGAAGTACAGTTAATGCAATGCTTATCAAAATCTCATTGGGATTTCTATAGACATAGAGAAGCTTATTTTAAAATTTATGTTTCAAAAGACACAGGCAACTGACGGGCTAAAGCAATCTTAATGCAGGATAAAGTGGAAGGAATATAACCAAAGTTAATGTTTATTATATATAAACTACAGCAATCAGGAGCATTGAATCAGTGGTGAGAAAGTCATATAAATCAATGGAAGAGAACAAAGAAGTCAGTAGTAAACTCATACTGATATGCTTAACTGATTTTTAACATAGATACAAAAAGAATTCCAGGAAGAATGAGAGCCATTTCAACCAATGATACTGTGGTAGTTTTAATGGATGCCCCCATAGACTCAGCTGTTTTATTAAGCTTATAATTTGGATCTCCAGCTGCCTAGCTCAAGGGGGTATCACTGGGGGGGGGGGTCCTGGGATCCATCCCAAAGGTGTGTTTGGGGGAATCTGAATTCCAACCCAAAGGTGTACGAGAGAATTCTAAGCTCTGCAGGAGGCAAGCTTATGTTTGTTGCTTTGGGTGTTTGCTGGCTGCTGGTGGTTTTTCTCTCTGCTTGGATGTATGGAAGCAGCTTCTTCCACAACTGATGGAACTTGCCCCTGGACCTGTAAACTGAAATAAACCCCTTCCTCCCATAAACTGTGTCTGATTTGGATGTTCATCCCAGTAATGGGAAGCTGTCTACTACAGCTACTAAAACAATTGCACATCAATATGTAAAATTTCACAGCTTATAAAAAAAACTGCTGAGCTATCCCCCACTCCATCTGTGATCTATTTTTTTATAAGCTGTGAATTTTCTTTTACACCTTTGGGCTGCCAAGCCAAGATTGACCCTCCCCAGCACCCATATAAAGCTGGATGCAAAGTGGTGCAAGAGTCCCTGGTCTCAATGCATTGATGACATTCAATGCAAGGACATGCTTAAATGAAAACAGAAATAGAAAAACCCTAGTTTTACAGTCCAATAGTTCACATGGATGTAATTGTTGACACTAGGAAGCCCAAGTGTATGCACAATGATTTGGGACAAGATATACATATTTTGTTTCCTTCTCTGTAAGTAGCAAATAATGGTGCCTTCCTCACATGCATATTGTGAGACTGAATGATAAGAAACACAGAATTACTCAAGGATGCAGTGTGTTCAATCCAGGGAAGCTAAGCTTTTGTAGATGAGTTTTGCAAACTGGCAAAGCAAGTAACCAATCTCAAAGTTGCAGGTAGGTATGTGGAGTGAAAGAATAAGTAAACTAGCATATTTTAGGCACTATTAAGTACCAAAACATTTATAGATACTAAAGCATTTAAACCTCAGGAGATATGATGCCAAAGCCATTATCAAGTTCATTAGGAAAACCAAGTTGCCATTCAACATCCTTCAGCTCGTCACCAACCAAAACAAAACCAGGATCTAAGAGACCTCTCAAGTTCTCTTTCCTTTCTGTCCTTCAGATCCTTTTTAGGAGCAACTGCAAAGATCCTCTCTCCCAATTTAACATGAATTCTCCCCTGCAGTGTCCCCTTCCAAATCCTACTTCCCTTTTAAGGACCTGTGGAGTTTGCAGCCCATTTTCAGAGAACTGAAACTTCACACCTTTGAGATCCATGACTTTTTAATGACTTTCCAGAGCAATTTCTTCTCTTCATGTACTTTGTGAAATTTGAATTCACTTCCTAAGAGTAACTTAAATATCCTAGCAAACTTTGTCAATATGCATACCTTTATAATTTGTCTGGCCAGCATATAAGTATTGCACAAGCAGGTACAGTACCACAGAGTAAGCCAATCTTGCCACTAAAACTTAGTGAAGGTCATTGAACTCTAGAAGACACTAAGGAAGAGAACAGAGAGGAAAAACAGCAGTGAAATGAGGAGCGGGATGAAAGAAAAACTTCCAGGATTCTAAATTAAAACCAAATTGAAGGCTTAGTTCAAACAATACATCCAGTAGTGACCCATCAAATCGGATGCACCATATCATCAACTTTTTGTGTGTGTGCATGTATGTTCTTGTGTGTGCATCCAATGTGAGTGTGGGCACATGTGTGAAGATTAGAGGACAACCTAATGTGTTGGTCCTCAGCCTCAACTTTATTTGAGGCAGGGTCTCTGGTTCACAGCTGTTCGCTCCAGTCTAGCAGGTCCATGAGCTTCCAATGACCCCCCTATCTCTACCTCTCATTTCACTATCAGGGGATTGGAAATACAGACAAGTACCCTGGCATCATGCTTCATGTAGGTCCTTCTGCTTACTTGGCAAGCGCTTTGACCCACAGCCATCCCTCCAGTCCAATTACCATCTTTATTCTACTACTCCTCATTCTTACCTGCATATGTCCTGGACACAGAGATTTAAAATACATATATGATTTTAAATTTCCATGTTTGCATTCTCCTGTGATTTTAAAATGCTCCCCACTGGGATGGTTGGTGGGTGAGCAACAATTTAGATTAATAAGAAGAGTAACATCTTGAGTCAGTAGTCTCTATCCCAGTACTATTTTTCATTAAGTAAATGACCTTAGTCAAGTTACTGAACTTCTCCGATCCTGTTGCCTTATCCATGCAAAGTATTCGAATAATGTTCTCTACCTCATTGAACTATTATAAGAATTAAATGAGGTTGTGTAAGATTTGTGAAGGGAAGAACCCAAGACCTTGGTACACTGAAAGAGCCTAATATTTACCATAACTCTTAGCATGTAATTCTGAGCTCAAAAATGAAAAGATACTAACACATTTTACTTAAAATAGGATTTTGCATGATGCTTGAAAATACTGATGATACAAGCCAAACAAATGACAAAAATATCTCAAGAACATTTTTAAAAATATAATTAAGAGATAATTCATGTGATGGCTAATGGTGGTTAACTTGACTGGATTGAAAGACATGTAGAAAACTCACCAGGCTACTTTGGAAGTGTCTGTGAGGGTGCTTCCAGAGAGAGCCGGCAAGTGCATCAGCAAAGTGAGCAACGAAGACTTGCTCTGAAGGCATTTGCACCATCCAATATGTTGAGAGTCTAGGTGCAGCAAAGAACAAGGAGGGTACTTGCATATAAACTTACAATGAACTGTTCTTGAGTGGGTCGAGTTTTTGCTGAAGCCTTCTTCCATGGATGTCAGACTCCAGATTCTTCAGACTTTGAATGTGGACTTGAACCAATGACTCTCCAGGGAGCCTCCAGTCCTTCACCCTTAGACTGAGCTGCATCCCTGGATTCTCCTGAGCCAAGGCTTCTACCTTCTTCCACTAGCAATTGGAATTGCAATTGGTTTTCCTCAACTCTCTAGCCTGGAGATAGTCTTTGTGATATGTTCCAGTCCCTGATCCTGTAAGCCAGTCTAATTAATGTCTTAATTATTTATGTATTTTAGTATGTGTTCCTTTGAGGAGATCTCATCTAGATTACTTATACTGACAGTTCAGGCAAAGTCTGGCCTTGGATTGCAGGAATCATACCTTTCTTTCTTCCTCTTTGTTATTGCCTCAATAAGAATTCCCCCACAGCCTCATATGTTTTTGATTAAGCCTCATACTTAAAACCCACCAGATGCAGCCTTTGAGAAGTGGAGCCTTGCTGAAGGAGGATTGTCTTTAGGGGCAGGCCTTGGAAAGTGAGTTTACTTTTGCTGCTTCCTTCTATCAGATATGATGAGATATCTCTGCTGTTTATTCATGTCATGCTTTTCCTGCCATGATGAAACTTCCCCTTGAAACTGTGAGCTGAAATAAATTATTTCCTTCCTCAAGCTGCTACTGCTTCTATATTTTATCCCAGCAATGAGAAGGTAACTGAAAAATTCTTAACTTGTAAAATGATTTATTCTGCTATAACGAGATTGCCAGTGGACTGACAGAAAATAAGGACAATGGGGAGCAGAGAAGAAAAGAACACACAGAGGTATGGCCACTGGTAAATTGCCTAAACTCCAGTAAATAAACTCATTAATAAGCACCCTAATTTAATTCAGTGGGGGAAAAGGCATGAAAGTGACAAGATTAGTCGGGAAGAAGGAGAGTTTTAGTAGGAGGTGAAGGTGGATGAGAGAGGGTAATTTAAGGGAGATAAGATCAAAGTACTTTCTATACATGTATGATAGTATCAAACATGAAAAAAATCATGACATAAGATATTCTTTCACTGTTCACTTTCTTCAATAATTTTTTCTTCCCTAAATATTATATAATTGTATCTCTGGGAAAAGATGGACTTTTTGGAGAATTCAGGCTCCTCACTCCTGTCAATTACTGCCAGTATGTTTCATATTCATATGGCAAAGTTCACTTGACCTGAACATTCTACCAGACCCTGATCAGGCAATTGTTAATTTTATACTCTTCTAGAGCAAAAATAGAAAGCAGCCATGTGGTGGTTTGAATTAGGTGTCTCCCATTAACACATGTGGTTTTTTTTTTCCAATTTTTAAATTCCATTTTTTATTTACTTGTTTGTTTGCTTATTTATTTTTGGCAGTGAAAAACAAGATGAAAATGCCTTTATTTCTGAAAGACTTTGGAATTATTTCTTTTTTATATTTTTTTAATTTTTATATCATCATTATGAATAAGAATAAACATTGTGAATATGACCCTCATCTCTGTCCCCCAACCCACTGGGGTACTTTCTCAGTGAACATACTGAATCTGTCCATAGGATAGGGGGTTATGAACTGCACCAGAGGTAGCCAGTTTTCTTTTTTTCTTTCCCCTTTGTGTATTGTTGGTGAGGGGGGTGATGTATCTGGATATTCTCCCTGACCATGGCTCTTACAGTTTTCTGACCCCTTTTTTGCTCAGTTCCCTGAGTCATAGTGGGTGAGTTTTAAGTCTGTTTCATTGTTGATATCTTAACTATCTCTGGATCTTTGCCCTGGTATGTGTTGGGTATAGCTGGTGTCTGTCTCCATTGACCTTTCATGGGTTATCAGACTTGCTGTGGTGATTGGTTTCCTGTTTGTCTCCTCACTTTCTCATAGGTTTCATTTGGGCCCTGTGTGAAGGCTAGGTGTGGTTTGTCATCTGTCAGCCATCATACAATGTCTTGTTGGTGGAATTGAGTTGTCCCCAGCTCTCTTAATGCCTTGTGAAAAATACAAACACCATCTCCATCAGAGAGTGAAATCAGTATAAGTTAAATGAGACAACACTGCTATTTTGGCTAGCTTCTAATGGGTGTAGCCTCTTTGTAGCTCTCTGGTAGTGGGAATTTCCCCTAGGAGCCTGAGATCTTGGTCCCCATAAGATTATGTCATGAATCCCAGTTCCAATTAAGTGTTCCTTGTCACTAAGTGGATCTCTTAGCCAATCAATAAGCTGTTGATTACCCTCCTCGGTTTAGTGCCACTACTGCACAGATGAGCATTTCTTGACTTGTTGGTCTCTTCCATACAGCCCTGTGTTCAGCATTCTGGTGACAACTGTCTATATTGTATATCAGTGGTCTTTGATTTCTCCACATATCATTGACCAATTTCCCCTGGCAGCTCATGCAACACCTTCCAATGCTGTGTATACTACCATTTTGGAGCTGGTTACCATTCTGGATCTAGCACGATCTCTTGGTGTTGTTTGATGACACATTGTGAATTCTTCAGCAATAGGTTCATACCTGAGACCTGGGGCAGGAATTCAAGAGCTTTGACAGAAGTCTGTCATGTTTTTGGAACCTCTTGAGTCTGTCATGTTTTTGGGGACTTTGTGGGTCTCTTTGATCAACAGCTCATCATGGGAAGGAATCAATAACTGGAACAGGGAGATGCAGCCCTGAGCAATTATTCTTGAGGTTAGGCTTCCTCCCGTTCTATACATGGTCCCTTGTACCAGGTGGTGCCCTCAGCTTCCTCAGGAACTTACTGTAAATAAGCTAGGGTTTTATGGTGTCAATTCATTATTAGTTTAGTTTATTGTATGAATCTCCCCATTCCCATTCCTCCCTCCAATTCCTTCCATCCCCTTTGACAGTCTCTCTGTTCACTGACAGGTTTTCTTAATGTTCTGGCTTAACCTGGTTAGGAATCACATATGACAGAGAAAATGTGGCACTTGGCTCTCTGCTCATGTGTGTGGTCACTAAGAATGATCTGCTCCAAGTCCATCCATTTTCTTTAAATTTCATTATGTCATTTTTCCTTTCAGCTGTGTAAAATTCCGTAGTGTATATGTACCACAACTTGGATATTCATTCATCCAGTGATGGGCATTTGGGTTGATTCCAATTCTTTGTTATTATGGATTAAGCTGCTATAAACATGGTTGAGGAAATGTCTCTGTACTTCAGTGAGGAAACTTGGGGATAGATGCCCAGTAGAGGGATAGTTGGATCTGTCAGTAGCTCTATATCCATCCTGTTCAGGAGCCTCCAAACTGCTTTCCATAGTGGTTGAACAAGTTTGCATTCCCACCAGCAGTGAATGAGGGTCCCTTTTTCTGCACATTCTCACAAGCATATATTGTTGGTAGATTTTTTTTTAATGATTGCCATCTGACTGAAGTGAGGTGGAATCTCGTTTTGATTTGCATTTCTCTGATGATTAATGACATTGAACATTTTCTCAAACAGGAGTTGGCCATTTGTATTTCTTCCTCTGTGAATTCCCTGTTGATTTTGGTTCTCCATTTTGTGAGAGGGCTGCTTGATACTTTTTCATTTAATTTTTTGAGTTCTTTGTACATTTTAGATGTATTGTAGCTGGCAAAGATTAAATCCCACTTTGATGGTGGTCTATTGGCTTTGAGTATGGTATGCTTGTCTGTGCAGAAGCTTTTGAGCTTGATGAGATCCCATTGGGTAAGTGATTGTTGCACTTCCTGGCCTATCAGAAGTTTGTTGAGGTAGTTTTCCCTTATTCTTATTTCATAGAGAGTTCCCCCAAATTTTTTCTTCCAGGGTTTTCAGAGTTTCAGGTCTTATGTTGATGTCTTTGATCCATTTGGAGTTTATTTTTGTGCATGGTGAGAGGAGAGGGTCTAGTTTCATTTTCTTGCAAGTATTTATCCAATTTGTCCAGCACCATTTATTAAAGATGCTATCTTTAGCCCAGTTAACATTGTTGGCAACTTTGTTGAATATGAAGTAGCTATAGTTGCTCGAGCTTAGGGAAGGGTCTTTAATACTGTTCCATTGGTCTATCTGTCTATTTTTATGCCAGTACCATGCTGTTTTTGTTATGATGGCTTTGTAGTATATCTTTAGATTAGGTATGGTGATACCTCCTGATGAGCTTCTTTTACTAACAATGGCTTTGGATATCCAAGGTCTTTGCCATTCCAAATAAATTTGGAGATTATTTTTTTCTCTGTCTACAAAGAATGAAGCTGGTATTTTTATTGGTAATGCATTGAATCTGTATATAGCTTTTGGAAGTATTGCCATTTTCATGATATTATTTCTACCAATCCAAGAGCCTGGGAGATCTTTCCATCTTTTCAGATCATCCACAATTTACTTCTTAAGCATTTTTAAAAAATATTTTATTTATTCATTTTCAAGCAGAAAGATACAGAGAGAGAGAGAGAGAGAGAGAGAGAGAGAGAGAGAGAGAGAGAACCAGGGCCACCACCCTGTGGGTCTGGCACATGTGGGCACTGGGGAATTGAACCCGGGGCCCTAAGCACTGGAGGCAAGTGCCTCAACCGCCGAGCCATCTCTCCAGCCCTTCTTAAGCATTTTTATATTTTCATTGTACAAGTCTTTCACCTCTTTGGTTAGTGTTATTCCAAGGTATTCTATTTTATTTGTGGCTATTGAAGATTGTACTGTTTTGCTGTTTGCTCTTTCTGTATGCATGTCATTTGCATACAGGAAGGCTACTGATTTTTGTGTGTTAATTTTGTATCCTGCCACTTTGCTAAAGGAATGTATCACCTTCAGGAGTTTACCGATACTATTCTTTGGATCTGTTATGTATAGGATCGTGCCATCTGTGAGAAGGGATAGTTTCACTTCTTCCTTTCTAATTTGTATCCTTTTATGTCTTTCTCCTCTCTTATTGCATTGGCTAGAACTTCTAGGACTATGTTGAAGACCAGTGGTGAGAGTGGGCACCCTTGTCTTGTGCCAGAATTTAGTGGGAACTCCTTGAGTGTTTCCCCATTGAGTATATTTGGGCTTTAGGAGTTTTGTATATGGCCTTAAAAATGATTGGTCTCTGGCTGATAGCAATTTGGGAGGTTGAGCCTTGCTGGAGGAGGTGTGTTGCAGGGGTTGGGGTTTAGGGGTGTTATACCCCTTGCTAGAGTTCAGCTCACTGTCTTCATGCTGTTTTCCATGTGCTATAGCAGAGGTGGTATTGAACCTCTACTCATGTCATGCTTTCCCCTGCCATCATAGAGCTTTCCCTCAAGATGGTAACCCAAAATAAGAACGCTCCCTCCCATCAGCTGCTTTTTGTTGAGTGCTTTGTCCCAGAAATGAGAACATACCTACAACAAGCCAAACACAGACAAAGCAAATTATGGTAATAGAATCAATTGTGAACAATCCCATTAAAATACTCACTACACTTCCTATATCAGGACACTTTTTAAACAACTCTTCTGTTCATAAAAGGAAATTGCTTTTCGGTGCTAAGGGGACTATAAATGCATTGCTATGTTGAATGTCGAATAAAACCAATGTTACATTTTCCATGAGAATGACTGTTCCTATTGGCATCACCCTACTGTACTACTTCAAATGAGTGTACACATGAAAGCAGAGCTGTGCACACACTACATCACTCTCTGAAGTTCTGTTAAAGAATACCATTCCCCCCCCCACACTGGGCATAGGTAGACACTTTAGTCCAGGCTCAAATGTTCCTCTGGAGAGCCCTGATGAATACAGCTGGGAATAGTCCTCATACTACAAAGGCGTAAGTGTTTTCAAACTATATTCAGCGACAATTTTATTTCTCCAGAGAACAAATAAAGAATCGTATGGTAAAACATTTTGTGTAAAAATTCAAAAGGATTATAGATGTGCAGGAGCAAATTGGGCAAATGAACTAATCTATTCCAGCCACATGGAACTGAAGGAATCTCCAAAGATAAATGCTTTCAGCAACAAGTCCACAGCCTCAAGAAACAATTGCAATAAAATAACTTAATTCACTTGTGAATAATACTGTTAGAAAATTTATTATTGATAGACCAATTTTGTCATGTTTTTTCTTTCATTTGAACTGCAGGTGGTGACACTTTTTTTCTGGTACTTTAAGATTGAGCGCAGGGTCTTACACATGATATGCATACACAATACCACTAGGCCATATCCCAGTCCAACGTTACAATTCTTAACTGTTTCAAGAGTAATAGAAAAGTTAAACAAATTGAAAAAATGCCTGAAATGAGCTAATACCTATCTATATGCTATAAGACTTAGGTTGTCTACATTTCCATTATCAAATAAACACAAATAGTAAAGGTAAATGATATTTTTATTGGTCAAATGCATAAATACCAGAAGCTGGATAAAGAGAAAGATTAGGGAATAGATTTATCATGCCAATGGGTTATAAATTGTTTCAAGTTTTCTAATGTGCATTTCTGTAATAAATGCCTAAAATTTAAAAAAAAACAGGTATGTGTTTTGACCTCTAGATTCCATTTCTATGAATACTATATACTTTACTTTTTCTTTTGCTTGCATAACTTAACCTTAATGTTATTTAATGAAAAATGTTGTGATAGGCTGTGATTTCTTTCCAAAGTGCATCGCAAAAAGAATAAACATGAAATTGAATATGGGTCCAAACATGTGGGAATAAAAAGTTGTAAATGACTGAAATTAGGTAAATTTAACTGACATTCCACAAAGCTCTTTGTTTTAAATGTACCTGGTACATGCTAGGAAACGTGGTGAAAGGCATGTAATAATAAAATCTCTTAGAGGAAGTACTATGTAAATTGAAAATACTATGCCACTTAATTAAAATTGGGATCTTAAATGAGAAGAAAACACTTGTTGGGTATGAAGAACACAGTGTTCTTTCATCGAGTCACGTGTATGAATTAAAATGTCCACATATGACTTTAAAAGCCAATAAGTAAAATGCAACAACAACAAAAAATCAATGCAAGCAAAAGTGAAGGAGCTAGGACATTTTGATTCTGTAATAGTGACTAGATTTATAATAACCTGGAGGAGAAAAAATAGACATTTCTTCTTCATAGGAGGCAGAGAAGAAATATGACATAAAAGCCAGAGCTATGCTGAGCCGGTGAAATTGCCCATTATTTAAACTGCAGGTGGTGACACTCACATAAACTGGTGTGGCAAGATGAGGGCCTAGCAAGAGACGTGGGTGGATTTAGTGTGGAATCCACTGTGGGATTCTGTACTCCAAGGGAGGGCAGAGCTGGGCTGTGTTGCAGGAACAGATGGTTCTGGAAATCCTAAGCCCTGAAGTAGATTGTATCTATAACTTCAACCTATTCACAGTTTGATAACAAGTTTGGGTCATTAGCATTCTTAATATAGACAGAGAAGAATCAAGTGGCCAGAGAAATGAAAAGAAAATGAAAGGAGCGCAAATGTAGAAAGAAGAGATGAAGAAGGAACAAGACAGAGGCTGGGGAAAAAGGGAAGACCATGAGGGAGAGGTGGAGGAGATAGACCAGAGGGAAGAACCATCTTGGCAATTACTGGAAATACTTATTAGAAACATGCAGACCAGTCCTCGTGTTTTCACACTAAACTGGCGCTCCTCTGGCCCTCTGTCCTCTCTCTGTCCACTCCTCCCTCCTGTGTCTTTCACAGTCATTTTCCCCATGAGTATTTCACATTCAAATTCCGTCTTGGAGTCAGCTTCCCAAGAAACTGAAATCAACAGAGATGCTACTGACAATGCTCAAAAAAAAAAAATAAATAAATAAAATACTAGTAAATTCTCACAATAAAATAAGGTCAAGAGATTGGATCATTCACCACCTGCTTGGTAAAGGATATCTTTCTTCCTAAGTGGCATGTGAGTCCCTGGCACAAGATATTTCAGTTGCTGAAGAACTCATCTATGGTAATCTGGAAAAAGTTCCCAGCGGTGAACTACACCCTTAGCAATATGGTGATTTCAGATCTAACTCTGGAATATATGGATCCATATGGATTCCAAAGATTTATCTATAATGACAAAATGATTAGTACAGTTATATTATCAATATGAATTCTGATACATTCGTAGAACAAATAGCCAACATAAATAAATTCACAAACATAGTATTGAGTTAACCAATTTAATCCTAACACCAAAATACAGCTAGAAACAAAAAATGTAATTTTTAAAACAAAATGTTATATTTACACAAACATGGAAAAACAAGCAAAATATGTCTATGCAATTCAAAATTATGGTAATGATTTCTATTAGTAGCCAGGGATATCTAATAGGAAGGGGAGATGACTACTGTACAGCTATAATGTTCTAGTTTATATTTGTTTTTTTATTTGAGGGAAGGAGTGGGGTTTGATCCTGTTTATTTTGGATGGATATTACAGGTTTGCAGTGTAAAATTAATCAAACTAAATACTTCCAAGTTGTACATTTTTTTTGCATGGATGCAATAGTCAGATAATAAGATAATTTTATAAACAAACTGTAGCATAAATTCTGGTAAGCAAATAATTCTTCATGGCCCTTTTTAAAAAATATTACAGAGTCATAGGTGAGATTCTGATCTTAAAGCTTTGTCCCAAATTCACATTTACCAATGTCCCTAATTGAAGCATATTTTCAGTGGCATGCCCACACTTCCCAAGAGGCTAAGGTGGAATTTTAATCAAATATTTTGCTTTGCAAGGTAAACAATTATTTGTATGAATATAGAGAAAATTTGCTTTCCACATGAACTTTCTGCATGTTTTACCAAACAAAATGGCTATAGTTTTATATTAGTGCAAAAGTTTTTCCTAAATGAAAATGCATAATTTTAGTTTACTAAGACTTTTTGACATCAGCTGGCCACACGAATGTGTACTTTCTCTTTTCCTTCTGTTTACAGCATAAGATAAGCTGTAGACCAATTTTATGTAGCTATTTTATATGTAAATATAAGAGGTTATTTTTACCTGTTCTCAAGTTTTATAGGTGCCAGGCAAGAGAATTTCAAATAATGCGCTTTTTTTCTACTATAAGGGAAGAATTGACTTTTCTATTTATTTCATTGTGCTTTCTGGAAGCATTCTTATCTCTTGACAGTTGACGAAAATATTTTAAACATTAAAAAGTTTGCAAAGTCAGCACAATTTTATAAATAATTCTATTATTTCAAAGTGAAATGTGTTCACCTTGGCTTTTGGCACATGAGTTTCAGTGGTCAGTTAAACCTCATCCTAGAGATGGATAAACTCCCAGGCTCTCACATGGACAGTTATGAAAATGCACCTATGATCATAAAAGCCAGGTCCACGATGGAACTCCCGTCTGTCCTCACATGATGGGTTATGAGAAATTCCCATTGGATTCAGTGGTACCATGGCCACCACAGGAGGTAAGAGAGTTTTGACTTGAACAGACTACAGATGCCAGTTCTGAAGATGGACATGTTTAGAACAACCCAAACACCTGGCAGTGCTAATCCAGAGACCACGCTGTGGATCCAATGGTATTCCAACAGGGACAAAGAGCTGCCTCGGCCTGTAGCACACTGAAGGAGCCAACAGCCATTAGGCAGAGGTTCAAGTAAGCAGGTGGCTTTTGTCAATGGACGTCTACAGTGGACAGAGTGTGGCCATGGCAAGAAGACAAGAGGTACATGACAGGGAGAGATTTGGGTGGGCAGTCTATAGGGATGTGGAAAATAGAACAGAAAAAGTAGTTTATCAAAACTCTTGTCCTGAAATGAACAGAAGGCAACACCCAAAATCAAGATGAATGAGTTAATAAATAGTGCCTTTTGCCCACATTGAACAAAACCCATTTACCAGAGCTCTAGTTAAAGACCAGGACAGAAAAACCGGCATTTCTTTTTAAAAACATTTATTTATTTATGAGAGAGAGACAGCCAGAGAGAGAGAGAGAGAGAGAGAGAGAGAGAGAGAGAGAGAGAGAGAGAAAGAGAGAGGGAGAGAGGGAGGGAGGGAGAGGGAAAGAGAGAAAGAGAGAATATAGGTGCACCAGGGTCTCCTAACACTACTAATAAACTTCAGGCACATGCACCACTTTATGCATCTGACTTTACGTGGGTACTGGGGACTCAATCCCAGGCATCAGGCTCTACAAGCAAGTATCTTTAACTTTTTTTTGTTTGTTTGTTTTTTCGAGGTAGGGTCTCACTCTAGCCCAGGCTGACCTGGAATTCACTATGTAGTCTCAAGGTGGCCTTGAATTCATGGAGATCCTCCTACCTCTGCCTCCCGAGTGCTGGGATTAAAGGTGTTCGCCACCACGCCCAGCAGTATCTTTAACTTTTGAGTCATCATTTCATTCCAGCAATTCTCATGTAGTATTCACCCATGGGTTCTTCAAAGCCCCCAAAGTGTACCTGATGAAGGAGAAGTGGCCTGGAAATTTTTGAGAAATTCTGAACTATAAATTCTGGGGTATGATTAACAAGAAGCTACTTAGATGAAGGGAAGATGGGGCATGGGAAAGGACAGGTTTTGATTAGCATTCGTATGTTCCTTTGCAAAACAGCAAATAATATGGACCACTCTTGTTGTTGAGAAGATTGACTGGACACTTCTACCATATACTTAAAACTCCAAGCATGTTGTGTGCTCATGACTTTCTGCTACTCAAGGAAACATTACAATGTCCAACAGGTATGATCTAAAGTTTGAAGCTTTTGACAGATTTTGAATACTGTGGCATTATAATACTTAACATTCACTGAGTACTTGTGGACCAATCATTGTCTTGACTTCTTTACATATATTTTCCTATTTAATCCTTCTCAATCCTTCAAGGGGGAAGTAGCATCAGTTTCATTTTACAGATATGAATACCAAAGAAAGAAAAGGCAATTGACTTGCACAAGGATACACATTAACTAATGACAGTGTCAGGAGGCTTGCTTCAAGCCCACACTAACAGTTCATTTAAATAGAACAACATACTTCTGCTATGGGAGAAAAACGAATGAAGGAAGTTATGGAAGAACCACTGGTCTTAAAACACCAGTGGTAGAGCCCAATGACACATGTAGAGAAAAAAGTCAAAAAAGACTAGAAATTTGATTTTTTTAACTTCATTTTTTGTTTGTAAGCAGAGAGAGGAGGGAGGAAGCCAGGGCCTAGTGCCACCGTAAACAAACTCCATTGCATGTACCACTTTCTATATTTGGCTTTCCGTGTGGACTGGGGAATGGGGCCAGCAAGCTTGCAAGCAATCACCTTTCACCACTGAGCCATCTGCCCAGTCCCTGGACTGAACACAGTATAAAATTGTTTCCAGTAATAATTTCTCAGTTTGCTCCTGCCATGGAACTCTGTCACCAGGAACATGAGCAGAAGCAGGGGATTTTGTATTACCCAGCATGGCAATGATGTCATCCAGTTAGGCTCGCTTCTCACCGAGCCCCTCCATAGTACTCAGATACAAGAGACACTGTGTCACCACCACCCCAATCTGTAAATATCAAGGTGTCCTAATTGCATGTATTCACTAATCTTATGCTCACTGAAGCTTTCAGAATCAACTTGGGCTCCCAACAAGGATCTAGAAAATTAAAGATAGCTTCCAAAGGCATTTATTAGAAAATATTTTCTATGGTGATTCATCAAAAATAAACAAAACTGGGAAAAAGCAGCAGCTTGACACCTAAGATATATTCACAGTGAAGTAAAATCACTTTGACCTAATTCTTTTTCAGTTTTCCAGAAGTAATTCATGCACGTTGAGATAAATTAGAACAACATTTGAAAATATTGCCAAGCAGAGGTGACCACCATAAATATTTTTTTGTTTGGCCATCCAGAATGTTGTGCTAAACATTTGTCTTAAAGATAAATAGAAAGATGTTTTTAATTTTGTACAGTGTACTGTGCAACTGCCTTTTTCCTTTAATATTATTCCCACTCCTTGTTCCATATAAAGTTATCTTTTTCATGACTACCTATATTTCTTTTATTGATGTTCACAATTTATTTTATCAGCCCCTACTGTTGGGTATCTAGGTTATTTCTGATTTTACTTATTTACTTAAAAGAGGACATCCTACATTTAGCATATTTATCTGTGTTATTATATACATGCTGTGAATCATTTTCTAGTTTGCTTTGCAATGTTGTTTTAGCTATACATTTAGAAATTTGTTTTTAATTTAAAAGGGGGGGGCTCTTCGTGTAGCTAAGGCTGACATGGAACCTGTGATCATCCCTCCTCAGTCTCCTGAGTACTGGGATTGTAGCTATGCACCACCATATCTGATGGATAATCTTGATTGTCAATTTGATGGGATTTAGAATCACCATAGAAACAAACCTCTGAGCATATCTATGAGGTAATTTCTAGATCATGTTAATTGAGGTGAGAATAGACACTGTCATTCCACTGGTTTGTGTAATGCACAAACATGCATATCTCTGCCTCCTGGCTATGGATACCATGTATCCAGCTGCCTCAAACTCCTGCTGCCAAGCCTTCTCCTTCACGATTCCCTGAACCATGAGCCACAGTAATCCCTTTCTCTCTCCCTCCCTCTCTGCTGTTGTCAGCTGTTTTGTTACAGCAAGGAGGATAGTAGCTGATACACCTTGATTTTAATTTTTATGTAGTCAAGTTGCATGAAAATTTTGATTGCAAATTCAGCATTTAGTATCATAGTAAAAAATTTTTCATAAACATTCTTCTCAGAATTATAGCAATAGTTGTGGACATTTTCCTCTGACACTCTCATGGGGTTTTCTTTCATTTAGTTGCAAATGTAGAGTCATATAAACTTCATAAACCTTATATTAAAACCTGTCAGAGAATTTATTTTCTAAAACAATACTGAAATGAATCTGTTCTATAAAGAGAGTAAAAGGCCCTCTACTGCACAGTTCAATGCAGATTATATCAAGTTGTTTCTATAAAAATAAAAGGATTGAACTATATTTCTTTAGCACTTGATACAATTTCACTACACAAAAATATGGAAATATCATCCCTGGTACTGACATCTGCATTAGTTACTCTTGTTGCTGTGAACAAGGACCCAACAGAAGTTACTTGTGGAAGAGTTAATTCACTTACAGTTGAGAAGGGAAGAGGCAGGGAAGCAGGTCAGAGCAGGAGCAGAGCTGATCACATTGCTCTACAGCCAGAAAGCAGAGAGAAAAGCAAGTAGGGTCTGGCTTAAAAGCCTCAAGGCCCCCTCTCCAGTGACACACTTCCTCCAGCAGGGTTCCATTTCCCCCATTAGGGAACCAAGTGTTCAAACACATGGATCTATGGGAGGTATTTCACATTGAATCCACCGCAACATCCAAACTGAGCTACTCATTTCTAGCAAATATGAAACATTTCCTTCTTCAGATGTGAGCACCGGCTTCAGCTACCTCTTCACTTTCCTGGGCCCAGGTACCTAGCAGAATACTGCATGTTACCATCACCTTCTGATTCAGAATTAACAAGCTCCACAGATTCAGGTATTTTTTTCAGTGGTTCTCTCTGCTAGTAAGAAAATAAATGCCACCTCTACTACTAGGACTAATTTCCCAACCATGTAATTGGACTACAGAGATTTTTTTCCCTTCTTAAGTAGCAGCTAAAAATGTCTGACATGTTCTGCACCGATTACAAAGCCTTAACATGACTGTACATGCTTTTTCTTCCACTGATTTCATTTCTAAAGCAATTTTTTCAGGCCGACAATGCCTTCATGATTAAACATTAATAACCTTAAAATCTATTCATTATTCCATGGTCACCCTTAAAGTTTCAGTCAGTGATATCACTAAGCTCCAGTTGAAGACGTTGGAAGAAACTGTTCTTTACAGTAGTTAACAAGCACTCAGTTAGCAAAAGGCCCTGAGACAAGATAGGAGACAAGTTAATGGTGTAACAAATCAGTTGTTAAGCTAAATGGTCAGTTTTCACAGTGGAGTATTATTGCTTTATTGAACCCAACCTAGAGATTTACAGCAGTTGCATTTTATGCCAGGTACAAGATGCACAAATGAAATCCAGAGGGGTGCACTTTTGTTTTATGCGGCTTTCATTAAGAACCCAATTGCACGGCAAAATCAGTTAGTATATATCTCGTTCCAATGTGACAGCCAATTTTCCACTGAGATTGGAAACTCTGGGAGCTTTTTAATCCTTGATCTCACTCTGGGAGTCCAAGGATGGGAGTTACAGCATGTTTTAAAATTGTTTAAAGTAAAGCCTCAGTGATAAGAAGCACTTGTTCCTTGACTCCCAAACAATGGAACTTTCTGGATGAATGACCCTGAATGGATTTCTTTTGATGAGGAAATCTGCCTGAGATATACTTACTACCCAAAACACCACAATAGTTTTTCTCCAGTGATTTTTTTCACATAAAATGCATAGTTTAATCAATGCATTTGTGACCAAAATAACTTGTGACACAGTTTGAACATTTAAGTACATAAAGCTGATCATATCATGCTTGATTTAACATTTTTTGCAATTTTGCTATATTGTAAGCACTTTCAAACCTTTGTCTATGTTACATCAGATGCCTGTACTAATGTGGTTTATATTTTTGTGGAGAAGACAGATTTCAAAAAAATAATAATGATGAATACATGAACCAAGAAAATCTCACCTGTAAGAGAAAGAAATTAAACATGCCCAAGAAGAATGGTTGAGTGTATGTCAACTTCGTTATAATGAGTGGAAACTTTGTTATTTGGAGAGCAGTAGGAAATCATTCAGGAGCTGCATAGATGTAAAGAAAAATAAGTATTTCATTGTATCTACAAAAACAATCTTTTATAAACTTTCAAAATCCTGCCTGTTGCTATTTTAGTTTCCACTTAGTAAACCTTTCTGTGCAGTAGAGCTATAGCAAAAGATCAAAGCTTAAGATTTAGAAAGAACATACTTGCTCACTGCTTAACATACTTGCTGAGGGTCTCACACAATGGACAAAGTATTTTTATAGTCATAACAACAATAACTAAAAAGGTCAGAATAGCTGGGGTTTAGAAATAATTGCTTGGTTCAGATCTATAAAAAGCTATTCAATCAGCCTACAGAGGATACTGCATTTGCTATGCTCCCAGGGCATGAGGGTAAAAGACTTTCAGCTTACAGACTAGTTCTGGAACTCAGTTTGCTTTTATTCAATATATTTGTGTTGTATGGTTTCAAAACCAAATGCTTTCATTTTCTATAGTGGGACTTAAATACTACAAAATAAACTGTTGGATGTTGCTTGTGAGTGAGTGCTGATGTGATGTGTGTGTGTGTGTGTGTGTATGTGTGTGTAATGGACCTGACAACCAGAATGATGATGTACAAACCAGCAAAAAAAGAAAGAAATACTAGCACAAGACTCTTATTCAATAGTGTATATACTATTTGAAATGTTTAAAGAATGAATTTTTTCCAAATTATGCTTGGCAAAGTAAACCCTTGCTTTGACAATATAAAGACTATTTCTACATGACTTGTGAACTCATATGTAGCACAGAATATATGATATGTTTGTATAAATGTAAGTGACAGATTTTTAGGATTTTTTTGTTTTCTTATTTCAGTGGTACTTTTCCCAATCACAGTGACCTCATGCTAATTAGTATATCTATAAAAAAATGGGCACAAAACAAAATCCATTTTCCTTAACCACATGGATCTTACTGAAATTTAAATGAGATCTTTTGGGCATAATTCTCCTGGCCAAGATGCCAGCAGGCAACAGTGACATAATCTAGCAGGTGATTCAGAAGATAGCAATGCCTAGAACTTCTTACAAAGATGGTGCTGAATGAGAGATGCCAAGAGTGGAGGAGCCACAAAATACCTTGAGACTATTCATGGCAGAGACTCTGTTTACTAGGCTTCAAGGGGCAAGGAGAGGATAACAGTTTCCTATTGCTACTGAGACAAAATTGCCACAATCTATAGCCAAAAACAGCAGAAGGAGATGGAGAGATGGTTCAGAGGTTAAAGGTGCTTTCTTGCAAACACTGACAGCCCCAGAGTTCAATTCC
>PVHP010025866.1:0-25145 GCA_004024765.1 Zapus hudsonius | reverse complement strand
AATTCCAATGAACCTTAAAACTCAAGAACACCTGGATTCATGTTCTTTAAAATGAAAGAATTAAAATTATAGCCCACCAGAAAAAATAAATGAAGCTATATTAATTCAAGATAATAGAGTCAAAATTATTCACTAAAAATGCAGGAAAATTATGTTTACAAAGAAAATATTCAATATTACTATTTTAAATAGATTTTTTTTGAGGTATATTCTTGCTCTAGTCCAGACTGACCTGGAATTCACTAATTCACTGTGTAGTCTCAGGCTGGCCTCAAATTCACAGTGATCTTCCTACCTCAGTCTTCCAAGTGTTTGAATTAAAGGCATGTGCTACCACATGAGAGACAGAGAGAAAGAGGAGAGAGAAAGAGAGAGGAGAAAAAGGAGAAGAGAGAGAATGAGTACACAAAGCATCTAGCTGCTACAAAGGAACTCCAGGTGCATGTGTTACTTTGTGCATCTGGCTTTACATGGGGAATTGAACTCAAGTTGTTAGGGTTTACAGACAAGTGCCTTACCTGCTGAGCATCTCTCCAGCCCCAAATATAGATTTTTACTCAAGGGATTAGAATATATGATATAAATACTTTGATTTTTCTGAACATATTTTAGCTGTCATGTAGTATCTTAGGCAGTTTTAGAATATGTTATTCTTTTGGTGGTATGATCTTCCCAAGCTTACTGGCATGTTTCTAATTTGTGTGCTTGTAATTAGTAGTATGGCTTTAAAAAAATTTCTATGCTACTCCTGATCTAGGATATCAATGGAGTTCTCAGAAGGGAATTTATCAGGCATAATTGCACTTCTATTAAGCAAAGCAAAAGAACAGACAATCCTAATAGTGTATTCATTTATGAATCTTTAGAGTAGGGCTCCCTGAGGACAGTGGTAAACATTAACTAAAGTATCTTGAAGTCAGTAAACCACAATTGCTTCTGTGTGAGATGTGCCGGAGAGCTGTGAATGTCTCTTGAAAACAAAAGGGTGCAGAGAATTTCAGCTTTCTTATTGTTTCTATGCAGAAACTTTAAAGCAAATAATCTTCCAAGTCACCAAAATTGAAACCATCCATTTCTTTAGAGAAGCAATGTTATATATTTATAATTTGTTATAAAAAGAAAATGAGTGATTCTGAAGGCCCCTTGGTAATTCTGGTAGATGTCATGTCTAGTGAGGGGAGACTCCCCATGCCTGAAACAGCAGGAGAGTGAGCACATTTCAGGTCTGCCATGTTTTCTGTATGTATAGATACAAGCCATCTTTTCACTCCTCCTACGTACACAGTAAAACATCTCCAATGTCCATTTTGTGTATGAGAAGGTATATAAAAGAGCCAAGTGGTTTATCTTGTGGCAGTGCATGTGCAGATAACAGTCTTTCTTCATAAGATACATGCAAGCATATGGTCCGAACATGAAAGTATGCTCTTTTATGACATGAGTAATATTAGAAGTATTCACTCCAATAATGGGAGGAAAAGATGATGACACGATGACATCCAAACAAAACAGAGACTAATTGAGAGGGAGAAGAGATAAGAGGGGGTGGGGAGGGAATCATAATGGCTTATGGTCTATAATTATAGAAGCTATCAATAAAAGGTTTTTTTTAAAGTCTTCACTCCAGGTATTTAATACATTAATGCAAAACCACTGGAATCTTCCCAGAACTATGGATAATATGATAGGTTGACACACGTCTGATAGGGGTTCTCCAGTCACACTGCTTGTGGTTGCATTCAGTCTCTGATGTTGGCAAAGAGTAATTATTTAGTCATATATTGAGCTCCGGAAGTGGAGTATTTATAAAACACAAGCACTTTTCAATAACAGTTTTGATGATGACACATGAGGTAAACATTTAATAGAAAAACGATATGATATAAATAAATAGGTCATTTTTGATCCCATGGGACTTTCAACTGTGTTTTTCCAGGTTGGACCTCGCGGAACCATCAGAGATTATCCAGGCTTCAGTCCATCTGTGGATGCTGAAGCTATTCGCAAGGCCATCAGAGGAATTGGTGAGTGATGTATTAACTTTCTTAATGTTAAAAGAGGTCAGGAGAGTTACTGTCTGAACAAGCCCTGGGTCAGTTTGCCCAAGTTGGCTTACTCAGAGAAATTATCAAAAATTTGTCAAAAGTGTGAAAGAATGAGAAAAAGTATGGGGAATCCAGTGCAGCAGTTACCTCCTCATTGCTGGGATCAAACATCCAAACAGAAGCAACATGTGAGAAAAAAGGGTTTGTTTAAGGCTTACGGTTTCTAGAAGTTTCACCAAGGTGGAGAAAGAATTGCAACTTGGTCACATCTTCATACATCTGTACCAGGGAGAGAGAGCAGCAAAAGCAAGTGAGCTCTGAATACTGCCTGGGCTGAACTAATAAACCTCAATGGCCACATCTACCAACACACCTTCTTGAGCAAGGCTCTATCTGACAAGGACGCCACCAGCTGGGGACTAAGTGGGTGGCTCAGTCACAATATTGAGTCTGTGGGGACATTGTATGTTCATACCTTCACATATTCAGCTTTATTAAAAGTGATGCTTGTCATATTTCCTTAATAAAAGCTGCCCTCACCACTTCTCCTACCAGGACATTATCATCATAACAATAAATTATCACAAATACAGTCCCCATCCATTCTTCCTACATTTTATTCCTACCTTATTACTTCAAGAAAACTTCTTAAATTATTGTTTTGCCCATGAACCTTTAATACTGTAGCTACATATGTGCATACAGATTGTTGCCATGGTCTCAACCAGTAAAAATTAAAATCATACTCTGTGCATTCTTCTGTATTTGGTCTTATCTTTTAAAAAATAATTTTATTTATTTATTTGTGAGTAGAGAGATTAGAGAAAGAGAAGGAAATGGGCATGCCAGGGCCTAGTGCCACTGCAAATGAACTGCAGACACATCTGCTGCTTTGTGCATCTGGCTTACATGGGTACTGGGGAATCAAACTCAGGCCTTCATGTTTTGCAAGCAAGCACCTTTAACCGCTGAACTATCTCTCCGCCTTGTTTTATCTTTTAACATAATGTTTCTGATATTTATCCATGTTGATATGTTTAGTTCCAGCTCATTAAATTTAACTGCATAGTAGTCTATTGTATATTATCTCATAAAATGGGAATATTGATGAAACATTCAAATTGCCTATAATTCTTTTCTATTACAGTATAAAGTACTTCAATAAATGTTTCTGTTTGTATTTCATTGTGCACACTTGCTTGCATTTCTTTAGGATATGATAAGAATTGTAATTTCTGGCAGAAGGGGATGCTTATTTTCAAATTAAAGAGAAAATTTGCCAAGCCGCTCTCCAAAATGAATATAAAAATTAGTATGAAGCTGTCTCTTGCTCCATATCCCATTTTCTCACGAACATTGCTGCAGTAATACTATTCAGTTTTCCCAATTGACTGTGTCTAACATTGTACGTGTATGTTTCCCCTCTCCTCTCTGTCCCTAATTTTTTTACCCAGTTAAGCATCCTTGCTTGCTTGTTGATCTCCTCTTTTCCATATTCCTTCTTTGTATATTTTCTTCTTTTTCAGTTGAATTATCTTCATGATTTGCAGGAGAATTTTTGATGTTCTTGTTCATTTACTGACTTCTGAATAAGAAATTTAAAAAAATTTCAAACCATGGTAATATTTTCTCCAAGTCAATGACTTTCTTTTAAAATGGGTCACAACAACTTTCATTCTATCAAATTTTAAATTTTAGCAAAACCAAGTATTGTAGTTACCTTCTCATTGCTGGGACAAAGCACCTAACCAAAAGGAGCTAATGGGAAGGAAGGGTTTATTTTAGGCTTCCCGTTTCTAGGGGAAGCTTCATCATGGTGGAAGAAGCTGGCTCACTTCATCATATAGCCATACCAGAGAGAACACAGCCAGAGCTCAACCTGGCTCTGAACACACCTTAGGGCTGGACTCAAGATCCTTCCTCAGTGACACACCTCCTTCAGCAAGGCTACATCTTCTAGAGACTATGTAGGAACTTTCATCAAAAGTACCTGACCCTATGGGAGACATTTATGACCACACCAAGCTTAGGTATCTTTTTCTCTAGGATTTATGCTTACTATACTTTAGCAATATTGTCCTGCATTTCTCCCCATAGTTTAGAAATTTTGTTTTGCACACTGTGATTATTAATCTACATGGACTTGATATTTGTCATGAATAATTAATTAATTTAATTAAGATATCTATGATTTTATTTATTTATAGTGTGTGTATGTATAAGCATGTAATGTAGACAGTTAGGTGCCATTGTATTCACATGGAGATCAGAGGACAACTTTTGGATGTCAATTCTCACTTTCCCCCTCATTGCAGTAGGGCATCTCATTGTTCACTGCTCTGTTCACCAGGTTTGTCCAGTGGGTTCTCCTGTCTCCACCTCCCTTCTCACCATAGATGTGCTGATATTACAGATGTCTGTCATCGTGCCAGCTTTTTACATAGCTTCTGGCTATCTAAACTTAAATACTTTCTCTTGCGTGGCAAGTGATTGATGCAAGGAGCCATCTTCTCAGCCCTAATTTTATTTTATTGTGGATACTGAATTGCCTCGGCTCAGTTTCTTGTGTGTGTGTGTGTGTGTGTGTGTGTGTGTGTGTACTGATGCATGTTTATGCAAAGGCCAGAGTACAACATCAAGTGTCCTTCCTCAGGCACCATCCACATATTTTTGTTTGAGACGGCATCTCTCATTGACCTGGAACTTGCCTAATTAGGTAAGACTGGCTAGCCAGAACACCACCATTGCTGGATTTTTAAAAGTGGGTCCTGCGAAATCAAACTCGGGTCCTCATGCTTGCAAGGCAACTGCTTCCCATCTGAGCTATCCCTCTGTCTGTCCCTCAGCACAATTTCTGAAGAGCTCATCTTTCCAATCTGATATCTTATACCACCTTTACTACATGATTTCTGGCTTTTCTATTTTCTCTTTCTACTTGCCTCTCCCTGTCTCAACACTGTCACAATTATCACACTTATTCCAACTTCGTAATGGCAAAGCTTGGTAGAGCAAGGATTTTGTTTTGTTTTGGTCTGGTTTGATTTCTTGTTCTTTTTTTTTAGCTCTTTTCTTTCTGATATGAATTTTAGCTGTGTAATTTCATGAAATATGCTATTGGGACTTTTTGTGAACATAATGTCATCAAATGGTTTTTTTCTCTTTCTATATTTAAATGACTGTATTTCTCTGCATATCTTTTTTATTTTCTATTCATACCCAGAGTTCAGTCGACTGTTCCATGAGGTTAGTGTCAAACTGAATGAATTATTGATCAATAAGTTCTGTTGCTTATCATTCTCCTTTCTTCCTAAGGGTTTGTGTTTTGGCTTTCAGGCCCTATCCCAGCAGGTTTTGTTTGTGAGGACCACCTCTGACATGTTGAGTGCAGAGCCAGGTGTCCCAGTGGCATTGGCATTAGGAACTAGGAACATGTCAGGTGCAGCCTGTGACCATGACATAGCTTGGCTTAGTTACTGGCCTTGAACAGCTACAAACATGAGAAACTGCTTATACCGGTGAGAATTTGTGCATTCTGTTTGGTAGGCTCTCAGTAAATGTCAGTTCCTGTCGCTTAAAGTTAAAATGATTTGGATGTGAAGCATGGGGTGAGAGCTAAAAAGTGATGAGTGTTACTGAGCCTCAGAAGGGTGAAGCAGAAAGCCCTTCGTGTCCCTCTTCTGCCTGTCAGAGAACGGAGTGAATGATGGTCAACAGTGTTTATTTTTCCCAAAAGTATGCAAAATACAATTACTTCCTCATCCAAAAACCAGAGAAGAAGCTGAACATTAAAATGCCTTACTGTCTGCATTTGTTTTGGACCACTGATCACTATTCTTTTGTGTAAGACAAATACGTAGGTTGGCGATGAGTAAAATAGTTTTGCTTCACTTAGGAACCGACGAGAAAACACTCATCCGCGTCCTGACTGAGAGGTCCAATGCACAGCGGCAGCTGATCGGCAAGGAATATCAAGCAGCTTATGAACAGGTACAGTTCAGAAACATGGCATCATGCTGTGGGGAAGCATGATCGTGACCCTAGCTAGAGCTTTGATTTCAGATGACAGAGCTGCCCTTGTCATCCAACTAAGAGCCAAGAATCGTGGTCCCAGTTTTGCCTTGAACTTCCTGAGCAGCCTCACCTGTGGAAGAGAGGTTGCCTCAGATCAGTCGCTCCAAGCCAGCAGTGATTTTGCTCACCACAGGACACTTAGCATGAATGGAGACATTCTGATGATGACAAATCAGGTTGGGTGTGGGGGATGATTTTAGCTTCCTGTGGGTAGATTTCAGGGATGCACATTTATGGTGAACAGGACCCCACCACCACCACCACCACAACAACAAAGGACCATCTGGCCTACTGTCTGAGAAGTCTGTCTTACACAACTTTTAGTTTCTCTTCTAATTTGAAAGTAGTTATATAATTATAGGCTTAATACTTTCAGCAAGTAACTGTATGAGAACAAAGAAGGCTTGGTCCTTGCTCCAGTTTATTTGTTCATCACCTATTTGTTGAATAGCACCATGTGTCAGGAGGTACCAGAGACATTGGAGATGATTGGAATAGAGCTGTCTCCACTCATGGAGTTAACAATTAGGAACATAATGAACAAGTGATTAAAGTTGGGCTATTGGTAAATGTGATGAAAACAGAGAAATGTGATGGACAGTGACTTGCTCCTTTAGTGGGGAAGATGTGATGTGGGTGAGGTGTTGCTGTCTTACTGTCAGCTAAGAGGAGCCAGTGATTGTCCTCTGATCCATGGGGACAGATTCCTGTGGGTGGAGGCTGGGGCAAATGTAAAGGCTTGTGCAGAAGCCTGTGTGAAGGTGTGAGACTGAACTCCAAAACGGCAGAAATGTGGGATTGATACAGAGAAGAGAGAACCGAAGAGAAGTTTGCAATACGCTAAGCCTGAATATTTTCCCTCCCTTCCTTTTCCTTACCCTCTCTTTTGATTTTCTTTGTTCTTGTCTTTTCTAAGTGTCTTACTGTTTCCAGGCTAGGTCAAGCCATCCTCCCACCTCAGTAACAGAGACTACAGTTATGTGTTACCATGCCTGGTGACCAGACATTTTTATTTGTTGATTTTGAAGTGGGGTTTTGCTTTTATGCTGCCAGGATGGTCTCACGTCCTGCACCCAGGTTATCCTCCCACCTCAGTGTCCCAGTGCTGGGGCTGAAGATACTTGTGACAGGGCTGTCCCTGAGCTCTATGGACAGTGAATAGTGCAGACTTCTTTTTACTACCAGGAACCTTTGGGCATGTGCAAGGAGGGGAGTGATACCCAAGAGTTTATTTTTTAAAATAACATTTTTACTTTATTTTTTTAAAATGTTATTTTCAAGAGAAAAATAAAAATTTTTATTTTAAATTATTTTAAGCTGGGGGTTTAGCTTAGTGGTAGAACACTTAGTAGCATACACGAGGCCCTGGCTGACTTTCTTTTGTCGGCCCTACAAAAGACATTTTGGCTGTGTGGATAATGAGTTGTGGAAATGAAAAAGTGGAAATAGATATGAATCAAGCTTTCGAGTCTAGTGTCTACCAAAGCCATTTACCACCCTTGACTGTGCTCTCCAGGCCCCCAGACATGAAAACTCCCTCTCAGCGCTCCCTTATCACATAACTTAGTGTTGCAGTCAGCTTTCTAGTTGCTGCGCAGAAAGAACCCAAACATAAGTGGCTTGTGGAGGAATGGGTTTATTAGGCTTACGGACTCAAGGGGAGACTCCATCCTCGCAGAGAAAACGATGGCATGAGCAGAGGGGTGGACATCACCTCCACCACAGCACTGCAAACAGCGGCAGGAAGGTGTGCCAAATACTGGCAAGGGGAAGCTGGTTTATAATCCCAAAAGCCCGCCTCCAACAACACAGCTTTAGCAAGGTTGTAATTCCTGAACTGCCATCAGCTGAGGATCGATTACCCAGAACACGTTCATTTGTTTGTGGGGACACCTGGATCAAACCATGACACTTAGCATACTATATTTAATTTTATCTGTGAATATTTTTATTTTTCCTATTAGTGCATAATATCTTAGACGTAAGCTTTGTATCTAGCTTACCATTAAATGCCTTGCATGGAGCAGGTGCCTATAAACACACGTTGAATTGAATGAACTGTCAAGCACCTGGCCAAGAAAATCCATTCACATAGGGGTGACGCGGATGATCCATTGGCCTTTCAGTATTTCCAAAATACGGAGGAAGTTTTGAGGCAAGGGTAACAGTCATTTCTCATAGTGGGATGTAATGAAAGAATCTGAAATAAGATTTATTGGCAGTTGGGTTGAGGACGCATGGTAGCAGAATTTAGCATTTTGAGAGGGAAATCACTATGGCCATTAAAGCTGACATAGTGACCCTGAACTCCATCCCATGACCCCGCTATGTCCCCCTGTGGCAGGGTCATGTTGATCTGTTATTGTCATAGCTACAAGCCTCTGTGTCCAGGCTGAATATTGGATTAAAATTATGTTCCCTGCCAGTAGGCAGGAGCAATGGATTGTACTTACATCCTGTATGAAGACTGCTGATGGGCAGCGTCAATGAGTGCATGCGCACATATCGTCATACACAGGGCTTTCCTTGCTGCAGTTGCTGGAATCCTCCTTCGGATACCTCCCAGCTCTATACTTTCACCAGAGGCGAGTCACCAGCCACTGTCCTCCTTTCTTCTTTTTCTTCAGAGCTCGCTGGAGACCCCAGAAACAAAGCACCTTTGGGTGAAGTGCATTCCCTTCTTCCTCCTCCTTCACCCTAACCCAAGCATTGAGAACACTGATGTCATGGTTTGATCCAGGTGTCCCCCACAAACAAATGACTGTTCTGGGTAATCGATCCTCAGCTGATGGCAATTTGGGTTTTACAACCTCGATAAAGCTGTGTTGTTGGGGGTGGGCTTATGGGGTTATAAACCAGCTTCCCCTTGCCAGTATTTGGCACACCTTCCTGCCACTATTTCCAGTGCTGTGGCGGAGGTGATGTCCACCCCTCTGCTCATGCCATCGTTTTCCCTGCCAGGATGGCGTCTCCCCTCAAGTCCGTAAGCCAAATAAACCCATTCCTCCACAAGCCGCCTTTGCCGCTTTTGCTTGGGTTCTTTCTGCGCAGCGACTAGGAAGCTGACTGCAACAACTGAGAACCCAAGAAATGCATGAACTCTATTTTTCTATATATTATTATTTTCATCGTGCATATATGTAGCGTAGGGTGTGATGACCCCACACATGCATACGTACATGGAATGGTCAGAGTAGTCAGAGAAAAAGCATTTGCTAAGCAGTTCCTAATGATGGTGCGCTTGAAAAGCTCCTTTGAAAAATCCTCTACAGAGGAATTTGGAAGCAACAGTGAAAATATTAATATCCATAGAGACATTTTCAGCATTTCTGTTTATTCCCTATGGGAGAGCACATTTTCATCTGATTTTGATGATTTCATTCATCTTTCTCTGGGTAGCTTCAGAGAAAAACAAACATATTTAACAATATTTTACTTGGGGTTTTATTTCAGGAGCTGAAAGATGACTTGAAGGGGGATCTCTCTGGCAACTTGAAGCACATCATGGTGGCTCTCGTGACCCCACCAGCTGTGTTTGATGCAAAGCAGCTAAAGAAGTCCATGAAGGTATGAGCTGACCCTTGCCTGGATTTAAACATGTTATTGGGGAACTCTAACAGCACTTGCTGGGACTCCACTGAGATGCTATTTGGGGTGTGTTCTTTAGGGCTGTAATGACTGAAATTGGGGACAGCTGTGAAACCTAGAGCCCAAATGCTCCTTCGAGAATATTTGTAATATTTTCATTTTTTCCCTCTTTTGTTGTTTGGACATGACCAAATTCTGTTTTGGTTTCGTTAAAAGTAAACACCGTCACAATCCCATTGCTTAGTCCCAAAACTTGGTGTTTTGTTTGGCTCCTTGCTTTCCTTTGCTCTTTGAAATCCCAAACCTGTCAGCAAGCCCATCCACTCTGTTCTGCAAGCACACACTTCTCTCAGAATCCACCACTTCTGTTCACTATGAACATGAGCAGCAGATATTGATTGTACCCTATCCTATCCATACTGGCCCCCTTGCCACCCTTTCTGCCCATCTTGAAACCAGTTTCCATTGAACGGCCACAATTATTTGTATAAGTTTTGCCATTAATGATATACTTTCTTAACTTTATTTACTTTCCCACTTTTGACATTTTCTTACATGTATGTAATGTATTCTGATCTTATTCCCCCCAATTACCCTCTCTTATCCCCTCCCCTCCCATCAACGGTCTTCTTCCCCATTTATCCCCTTCCATAAGGATAATTTTTGAAGTGAGATTATGTGTTTCACCTATAAAAAATCTCCAGCAGCTGAACATATATATAAGAGATTTATTATAAGGAACTGGGCACTCATCTGTGGCCCTGGGTGAGCAAATCCAGAATCCATGGCAAGCGTTTAGAAAAGCAAGGTGTACTCTGTATTTCCTCCTCCAATGATCCTCTCAGCTTTGCTCCCAAAGCCTCTTAACAGGTTGAATCAGGCCCAGCTAGAATGTAGACTAAGATGATCTACCCTACTTAAAGCCCACTAATAATAGACTTTAATTCTACCCTCAAGGTACCTCCGTGACATTCTAATCAGCATTTGATTGAGTAATTAGGAACCATAGTTCAACCCAGGTGATGCACCAAACTGGCCATCTCACCTCCGCCCCTTCCATATTGGATGATACAACTGCAAGCTGCACTGGCTTTTTCTCTGCTATTCTCTTCTGGAATAACTTTTTATTCTGTGCAATCTCTTTTTCTGGTTTAGGAATAGTTTATGTTTGTTTGTTTGTTTTTTAGCGTGGATCATGTACATGTATTTTGGGGGTGGGGCGCTTATGTATTCACTCATCTGACCCTACACTCTGTAAGTATGGTGAATCTTGAGCAGTTTGTTTACCTGGATATGTTCAGTGACTTTACATCTAACCTCCAAAGCCCAGCAGTACTGTCTCTACTTTCAAGTATGTGCAACAAAAATTCAGTGCTCTCTTTTTGGTTTTCTGAACCTGTGTCCCATCCTACTATTTCTCTCTGGACATACACATCCCAATTCCACCATTATATTTATTTATTATTTATTGGAGATAAGGTGTCACTGTATTATTACTAGGCTGGGATGGCCTGGAACTCATGATCAGGACTCCTGCCTTACCCTCCCGAATTCTGAGATTATGGGTTTACAGGCATGCACCACTACACGTCACTGCAGATTACCCCTATAAAGTGGCAGCTTTCAGATCTTTGGTGGTTATTTGGACATATCCGTACCCTGATGGCCTAGCAATTTTAAAGATGGTCCTAACATGAGCATGAAGGTTGGGCCTCTTGATGTGCATAATTCTACCCATCTCCTAGGCATGTGAGCCTTTCACAGATCTCGATGGCACCACTTATGGGAGGAGACAGTTGTATATTTTTTAAAGTGTATATAGCTCTGCAAATCCTGAGATCCAATTTTTTACAAAAGCCTGTGACTCCTAAGAAAGCTCTCAAGTGCTTTATAGTCTAAGAAAGGGGATAGACCAGGGTAGGCTAAATCTATTCCAAACGCAAACTGTGTTTTCCTCCTTCCAGTATTCTCAAATAAGTGACCTTAGACTGACATAGCTGGGCCTTTTCCCTTGAGACCCTATGTCCCTGTTTAGCCAAGAAGTTTGAGAAGGGCCTCAGTTTTTCAAAAGATCTTTCCTTCAGAAGCCCCACAAAGTAGTAGTAGATCATCCACCCACTGACACATGGTTTTGGGACTATTCTAATTTGTGAGGATCTGAGTCAAACAGGTGGGGACTATCTCTAAAGCCTTGGAATAAAATTGTCAGGTGACTTGACCTGTCTACCAGGTTGGATCATCAAAGGCAAACAAAGGCTGACAATTTAGGTTTAAGGGAACACAGAAGAAAGTATCTTTCAGGTCTAGGACTGAATAATGAGTAGTACCAAAGTAAATCAGTTAGGAGGGTGTAGAGATTAGGTACCACAGGATGAAGGAAGACTACTGCCTCATTAATCAAGATACTGAACTAGCCTCCATTTGTTGGGCCCTTTCTGGACTCCAAGACTCAGAGTGCTATACGGACCATCTTTTAGGACTCTTATAGGAGTCCTGTGTTTTAGGGTATGTTGTGACACCTGAATAGTCACCCAGAGCTTCTCAAGTTGGACCAGTATAAGGATAGCCTGTAGGGAAGGCCCCAGAACTCATCAGTATTCTTCCAGAGGAGATGACCTCAGGCCTCTCAGATCCAAGGAGAACAGTGGTGTAGAAAGGGTCCTCACAAGGACCAAGACATGTCCCTTATGGTCTTGCTCCTCTTAGGCCACTGTGTGATAGTTATCTTCTCATTGCTGGCACAAAGCACCCAACCAAAAGCAGCTTATGAGAAGAAAGTTGCTTATTTTGGCTTACAGTATCCAGGGGAAGCTTCATGATGGCAGGGGAAAGTATGGTATGAGCTGATGATGGACATCACCTCTGTCATAGCAGGTGGAACCCTGCAGCATGGATCAGGTTGATATCCCAGAAGTCTGAGGAACTAAGTCTCTTGCATAGACTTAGACAAGGTCTTTACAAAAACAGTGTCCTATTGATTGTGAAGACAGAGAGAGTGATTGGACATTCTTTCCCAGGTTTATGACCCTTTCTTCCAGGGAGAACAGATGTTGGCTTTAAAAGTCATGGTAAAAGCTCCTCCCAGGTCATCCTCATTACATGGGAGAAATCTCCATTTAGCAGTATTACATCTGAGTCATCTGCATCCCTTAGATCAGGTCTCCTGTTCTTCCTAACATCCAAAGAAAGGAGAGACAGGGACTTGGCAGAAAGATCCAGCCATGTTATTTGTGGCCAGGAAATTCCACTCACTCTGTGAGGTTTCTCAAGTTTCCTGACATGCAAGGTCACTCTTGAGTCCTCCTTCATGATTTATAGCCAGGCATACTAACCTTGAGGACAGGTCCCCAGTTCTCTGTAGGGTCACCAAAGATGTTCCATAGGAAAATGCCCTCCCATGATGGGCTGGGGATCCACAGGTCTTTTCTTGAAGCTAACAGAGATTTTGAAGCTCTAGAAATGAAGACAGACTCAGAAATAAAGTGAAAGTAGACGTGGCAAAAAATCTCCCTTCAGGAAGTAAGTTGCCCCAGAGCTGGAAGTCCATATGAGTGGGCTCTGGGACTGAGTTTTATAGAGTTTAGATCTCCTTTCTCCCCAGCTTGGGTTCAGCTCACCTCATTAGCGCACCCTTTAAGACACAAAAGATTCAAAACATCTGGCTGTTTAAACTTTTCTCTCCTTCCTTTCTCCCTTCCTTCTTCCCTCCCTCCCCCTTTTCTTTCCTTCCTTCCTTCCTTCTTTCCTTCCTTTCTTCCTCAGCTTCTACTTTTATGGCTTTCTGCTCTGGTGGTCAATTAAAAATAGCCTTTTTAGATTCCAGCTAGCTGCATTCCCATTCGCCTGTGCCAGCAGCCCCCTAGACCCATTTCCTACCTGCCTTTGCCCCCTAAACTCCCTCAATTCAGTGAGTTCAGTGTAAATAGGGGAGGGGAAATGTAGGCTCCAAGACAGCAAGACCCATGGCACACGTTTCCTGAAGGTTTTAAAATGTCCCTGTATGAAGAGAACGGTATATGCTGACCAAGCCAGCCCAGAGGTACAAGGATGCACTTGTTGTAAAGAACCGCAGAGCTCCTTCCAAACAGACTGGCATGTTGCTCTGTGGAAAAATCCTGTTAGACTTTTTCATTTGATCTTGTGATAACATGAGCTTTTTCATTCATACTTTTTCATCCTAGAATTATCCATTTGATTTTTGCACTACAGTAAGGCATTTTCTTGAAAAAAATTGATGTCCATTTACTCCAGATGACTCATTATTTTAATTTAAAATATATGGAAAATTAGAAAATTACTGTAGAGCAAAATGAGATCTTATATTAATTTACTCAAAATGTTCTTTCAGCTATATAAAATAAGATATGAAGACTAATAAGCATGAAATTAAGATTTTTAAATTGTTCTAAAAATTAGACTTTCTCTTTGTTTTTAGGGCACCGGAACTGATGAAGATGCCTTAATTGAAATCCTAACCACCAGGACAAGTAGGCAAATGAAGGAGATCTCTCAGGCCTATTATACAGGTGAGGTATCTTATTTTCTGCATACCATGAGTTAAGTTGCTTCTCCCAATATCGCACCATCTCTTCATAAGAGTTGGAAAAAGGATGGTATATTCTAATATGGACTGTTGATTTTTAGGGAAAATGAGAATATGACTTGAGCTGGAACTGCTATGTAACACTGGCATTAACAGTTTGCATTTATAATATTCCAGCTGCATGGGCTTTGCTCTCAGCAAAAATGAATCAACCATTTTCATCAATTTAAGAGAATCAGATCATTATATGCTGTTATTATATGTTAAAAAACACTTGGATTCATGAATCTGGTGTGGCAAGTTAGGTAAGTGATTTGTAGGATATGTTAGATATGTGAAGTCAGTGATTGGCTAAAGTCCTAAAGGCTTATTAGCTGTGTGAAAATCAGGAAGTCCCTATATTTCACTCCTGACTCTACTCAGAGTATATGGACTTCACAGGTAAATCCTCAGTCCCCACACTTGAGACATTTGTCACGCGCTCAGGCCACACACACCTCTAACCACCCAGCTATAAATACAAGGTTGTCACTGCCCTCTCAGGTTCAGTAGCCTATTAGAATGATTTGAAGATCTTCCAAATGACAATTTTGTTATCAAGAATACAAATCAGGACCAGCCACTTGAAGAGATATACCAGTAAAGGTATGGAAGAACCAGTGTGACCCTTCCACCCTCCTGGCACATTGATGTGTAGTTACCATCTGTCAACTTCACTTGATCGTGGTATCCATCATTTCTATTTGGTTTATTACATAGGGATGATTGAACTCAGCCTGCAGCCCTTCCTCTCTGCAGAGGTTGTGCTGATATCATGTGACTCAAAGCTTCAACCCTCTGATTACATGGCTGTTTTTTTCAGATTCTACTACCTTCTTTTCTGAGTTATCTTGTTAACATAAACTCAGGGGACCACCGTGAATAACAAGTACTCCAATTACCAGAAAAATTCCAAGGATAAAATTTTTTAAGAGTTTGAAATAAGAAAATCCAAGGATTTGTAACTGAAGGAAATGTAATAGAATCCCATAATATGAAATGGAAATCTATGCATAAAATTCCATCAGAGGAAGTTTTCAACTTGGCCTTCATAAAGGGAACAAAGTCTCATCCATATAATGACACAATAGAACCTAAATACAGGGAGAGCTTAATAGCAAGCTTTTCTCAGTATTATAAAGCAATCGGCATGGGAAGGAAAGAACAGTGTGTCAGGATCAAGTCCTCATTCAGATCCTACACTGTTACAGTATCATTTTCATTTTTGTACTGTGCTTTGCTTGAGAATGCATAAAGTAGTTATCAACTTGGATTGAAAGAAATTTTTGCCTGTTTTCCTATTTATTATAATTGCTGATACTTATGGATTGTACATTATATTAGTGGAATTCGGTATAACATTTGCATACATGCTTAGTTGATAGAGTGGTGGTGTCTACCCTCGTCATTTCCATTTTAAGAGTCTCATTTCTTGCAAAACATTTGACTAAAGGGAGGTTGTCTGAGGTCAATATTAAGTCTCATCTAGATAATTCTAAAATTACAAAATACTTCCCAAAATTCTAAAGAGTAAGAGCTTTGTGCTTTGACTTGGTGATTTAAGATTCAAATCTCTTTCTTACTAGAGTGAAGGATAGATGCGACAATATTTTGACTATTGGGCATAATGATGGTTGCTAAATTATCATCATTAAGATAAATAATTTATATTTTAATAGATTTGATTTATAGGAATTGCTTTGAAAATTATAGATTTCACTAAAAAGAGACTAAAATTGTGTTGATGGAATTTCCTTTTCAGCATAATTCATGCTGTTGGATAATCTCATTACTTTCTGTAATTGTCTTTCATTGATTTGAAAGGATGGGCCTTCATTCAGTTCATTTATATGGGGCTCTTGAAAATGATGCAGACAGAATTCACATTGCCACCTGGGGCCACTTGCATCTACATATATAGTAGCTACAGAGGTAAATCACTACTCCATGGATGGAGCTGATCAAAGACGAAGTTGAAGGTCAGGGGCTGGGGATGCAGCTCAGTGGTAGGGCTCTTCCCTAGCATTCACAAGACTCTGGGTTCAATCCCCAGCACCACAAAATTAAACGAAATTAAATCATTAAAATAAAGGTGAGTGCTGTCTATCACAGGCCGTGCAAAAAAGACTATAATTAGTGTTTGCTAAAATATGCAAAGACATAGTTGGCATTAGTTAAGGAAATGTAGTTTGACTTGGGTCGGCTTTCTTACTCTTGAGCAATATCAAATAAATTATCAAGATATATTTCATAAGATTGATGTTAGCTTCAATAAAACAGAGCAATAACAGTGGCTGGCATAGATATAATTTATTTCTATTATTGTAGGAGTTGGGAGATGGAAAATTCTAACACTGGGATGATATGGTCTCAAAACTTTTAGGAACCCAGCCCCTCGTTTCTCATAGTTGAGGATAGCTGCTGAAGTTCCAGTTCTCAATCCATGTGCAAGGCAGTAGAATCAAAGATGGAAAGGACTATCCATTCATGCAGATTCCCTAGCAAAGTCTTATAGGCCTACCTACATTTCATTGCAAAGAACTTAGTCATGGGGTTACATCCGGGTGTTAGGAAAACTAGAAAAGTAGCTTTTGACCATTTATATTATCTCTTGCTAAAGTTAGGATTCGGTTAAAATGGAAGACGATAAAGAAAATTGGAAGGCAAACTAGTTGGTTGCTGCCCTGTATATTCCTTAGTGCCATAATTAGAAAATAAACAAGTACCAGGCTTGCATTCCTTCTCATAGCACATAGAACAGAAATTATTAAAGGAGAAAATCTCCATCTCACTAAAACAAAGCACCAGGAAATCAATCTAAAAAGGCAAGGTTTATGTCATCAGATACACATGACTTGCCGGTATTGGCACTTATACATTTTTTATGATTTTTAATAATGTTTTTAGTGTTTCAAGACTTAATTTCATCTTTATTTGGTTTCAGTGTATAAGAAGAGTCTTGGAGATGACATTAGTTCTGAAACATCTGGTGACTTCCGGAAAGCTCTATTGACTTTGGCTGATGTAAGTTTCTTTTCTTCTTTTTTTTAAATCTTATTCTCTTTACCTCCCTAATTAACTGCATACTCAGAAATAGCTGTTAGAAATTTTTTAAACCTGAAACAGTGAAATTTTAATTTCTCTCTGATATTGTTCATGGTACGTTTGCATTGCCACCATTAATAACATGTTTAACCAAGATCACAAACCCATGTTTATCAAAAGTGTTTATTACACATTCATCCATGGGAATCAGACAGCAACAAATCTGGTTTGGGTTGGCTCGGTTTTTGGACTAAAAGCATCTTGATTGAGGCTGGAGAAATCACCCATCAGTTAAGAGCACTTTCTGTGCAAGCAGGAGGGCCTGAGGAGGCACATGAGACAGCTCTAGTTTGGTCCACAGGACCTACATAAACCTCTAGGCATGGCCGCACACATCTGTGACTCCAGCCCCATAGTGGAGCAGGAGAGTCTATGGGGCTCCTGGATAAATGGCAAGTTACAGAATCAATAAAAGACTTCATCTCAAGTCAGAATGAATGGAAGAATAATGGAGGGCTATACCTAGAGTTCCTCTCCAGCCGCCACAAGCAAGCGTACCCCACCACATGAGCACATCCACATGCATACACCACACTCACCACACCACACTACACACATGCACAAAAGGTGTTTTGACTAGACTTCATAGTACATTAGACAATGTTCAGATAATCTGTCATAAAATCATATTTCTTCATTTTCATCATATTTCCATATTTAGAATATGTTTATTTTCTTCTGGATTCCAAAAATATATAGATTTCTTTAAAATTAAGTGGGAAGTATGATACAGAATAATTGTTTTCAAAGTATTAAATTCAAGAACAAGTATCAGTTTCAGGATTTAAAGAAAATGACTCAGGGGCTGGAGAGATGGCTCAGCGGTTAAGGCACTTGCCTCCAGTGCCTAAGGCCCCGGGTTCAATTCCCCAGGACCCACATAAGCCAGACCCACAAGGTGGTGGCCCTGGTGTGTTCTCTCTCTCTCTCTCTTTCTCTCTCTCTCTCTCTCTGTTTCTCTCTGCTTGAAAAGGAATAAATAAAAAAATTTTAAAAAGAAAACAAAAGAAAATGACTCAGAACATTCTCCTTGCTGCCTTGCAAAGCAATTACTCACTAGGTGACTAAATGAGGCCACTACCTACTTGCTTTACTTAGACAGCTCAGGATTTCAATAAAGGTGGTAAGGTCGAGGATACCCTCTATTCACAGGTATGTGTAAGAGAGGAAGTAACTGAACCCCATTTCCCTGACTTCTTTCAGCTGATTGACACAGTTCCTAATGTGTGAAAATATCCCAAGTGGGTCAGCATGACGGTTGAAACAGCATTTGTCAAAGTGAGGCATTATGCCACTTAGAAATAATCCAACCTCATTATATCCTCACTTGGTGTAACTGCTGAAACCCTTCCTTATGAAGGTTGAACCCGTGGTCCCGCACTTCTAAAGCACAGCTGCAGGCTGTCTCAGCGGCAGTGCTCACTGGAGAGCACATATCCGTGTGGACGTGGGTGGATCCCCAGGGCTGGCTTCAGAACCAGAGCAGGGCTCTCCTCCCCTTGCTAGCTTTCTGTATCTGAGCAAGTTACTTGAAGCTTCAATGCTCTCTCATTGCCACATCTGCAAGATCACAGTTCTGCTAGTACCAACCCCTTAAGGTGTTATGATGAAGAGAGAATAAGTGAGGGGCTTGGGATATAGAAAGTGATTACTACATCATGGTGGCTTGTTGTTATAAGACACTTTTTACAAAAAAAGAATGAACAACCGGCTACCTCTGGTGCAGTTCATAACCCCCTAACTTATGGACAGATTCAGGATGTGCACCAAGGAAGTACCCCAGTGGGTAGGAGACAGAGAGGAGGGAAACGGGAACACCTTCACAAGATTGGCTCATACAATGTATATAATTATTCATAATAAAGATATTTTTAAAAGACTACTTTTTACTACTAGAGTAGAGCACTCAATGAAAGAAATCAACTAGTTGGTACACTAACAGTGGCAGAGGTCAACATCATAAAACAGAAGCCAGGTGAAAATAAGAAAGGCATAACAGGACTAAAGGCTAAAACAGAAGCAAATTCATTTTTAGTATAACAAATCAAATACTTTGGTCATCTACAGTTTTCAAAATACCAGGCACTCCTGTTTTCCTTATCTATCTTCCACCTTTCTATGTGCTGACGTATTTGTTCAAGTATGAACATTTACTGAGGATGGTGCAGGACTTTTAGGCTTTGGTTTTCTTAGAGAAGTTTTAGACTCATAGAGAAATCAAATATAAAGTACAGAATGCACCCAAATGTACCTCCTCCCATTCCTATTGGTAATAATAGTAATTTCTATTAGTAGTATCTTGCATCAGTGTGGTACATTTGTTACAGTGGCTGAATGAATACTGATGTTGGTACACTATTATTAACTGGTCTCTACTTGGCATTAGGGTTCGCTCTGTGTGGTTTAGCTCTAAGGCTTTTTACGTGAATATACAGTCATGCATCTACCATCATAGTATATATTGTATGACTGTATTATGTCATCTACCATTACAGCATATATTGCTTGAATGTCATTACAGTACATACTACACAAATGTACACTGTAAATACCTTGCGTTCTAGTTCATACCTCCCGCCCCTTCCCCCAGAAACCACGATCTTTTTACTCATTCTAGTTTTGCCTCTTGTATACTTTCCTATAGTTGAAATCATTCTCTATACAGCCTTTGCAGACTGTCTTCTAGAATGTGGCCACTTTCTTGTAAAGTGTCTCCATATATTTTTCACAGCTAGATAGTCTGACCTTTTTACTGAATAACATTGCACTGTGTGGAATATTTGTTTACCAGTTGAAAGGTATCTTGGTTGCTTCTAAGTTTTAGCAATTATAAATAAAGCTTCTGCTAAATATTCATGTAAAAGTTTTAGTATGGACAGGTTTCCAAACCCATTCAGATAAACATCAAGGAACATAATTGCTGGACTGTACTGCCAGGATAGTACTTAGCAATGTAAGGAACGACTGACCTGTCACCCCAGTGGCTGTACCATTTTACATTCCCTGTAGCAATGAGCATGAGCACCCCAATGCTTCACGTCCTCAGCGGTATTTGTTTCAATGTTTTGGAATTTAGCCATATTAATACTCTACTGTTTTAATTTGCAATTCCCAAATGACAAGATGAAAAGCATCTTTTCCCCTTTCTTGCCATTTATACATCTTCTTTGGTGAGATTTTTTCTTATTTCTTTTATTTTTTTAAAATTGGATTATTTTTAACTGATTCTCAAAAGTTCTTTATTTACTTTATAAGTCCTTTATCAGATATGTTCTATAAGTCTTTTCCCAGCCTGTGGCTCATCTTTCCATCGTGTTAACACATGGGTTTTCAGAGGAGCTTGAGGTTGGAAGCTTGTGTGATTGCTACATTGACTAGTCAATGGCAGAGACAGAACTGGGGCTCACCTTCCCTGATTCTTCCCTGCTACATGGCCTGTACTAGAGAAAATCCACCATAGTGACCTGCTGGCTGGAGTTCTGAGTGCTAGAATTAGTCCTGAAAGATCTGACCTTTCTTTTTTTAATCATCTCTTTTAGGGTAGAAGAGATGAAAGTCTCAAAGTAGATGAACATCTGGCCAAAAAAGATGCCCAGGTCAGTAACAGCAAAGAAAACATCACCTTTTACTATCTAGCCCCTGATGGCCTCTGAGTTCTACAAAAGGTTACAGCAGCTGGGCCTGTCCTTTGCTGACTGATTTGAGAAGAAGCCTGGGGACTGAGGCGCATCCAGTTGCAGCTTCTTCTGCCTTCCACGGTGGTGGTGGTGGTGGTGGTGGTGGTGGTGGTGCGGTGTCTACTGAGTGTGTACCTTGGCTCCTGCAGCCAACCTGCTGAAAGTGAGAGATATCAGTAACACATGACTTACTATGCTGTAAAATCAAGAAAAGCTCCCGCTCTTCTTGTCCCACCCCTTCACTAAGAGAAAGAATGTGTCTGTAATAACACAGACGTCTCCTCCTCTTGTCGTAGATTCTCTATAATGCTGGTGAAAACAAATGGGGCACGGATGAAGACAAATTCACCGAGGTCCTGTGTTTAAGGAGCTTTCCTCAACTAAAGCTAAGTATGAACTTGCTATCCTTTTTTGTTTCATGTCGATTTAGCAAATTTTGGGTTCACATACAGAATTTTGGAAAATGAAAATAAAAAACCATCAAGACGGTTGCAATTTATGTGTATACATTTCAGGAAAACAAATGGAAAAACTCCATTTTGACTCAAGGCAGTACTGACACTCTCTTTCTTCCTCTGATGAGGGCCAGGTAATCAGTGAGGGAGGGGAAAGAAAAGGGGGATCCTGTAGGGAGAGGACAGAAAAGCTGGTTCCTGTGGGGTGGAAGAGCCTGGCTCCCATCCTTCAACCCCTCCTCTCCCCCTAGAAGCCACTTTCCAGACGAGCCAGGCATTGCCAGGCAGTTTCTGTTGATTGATTCATGCTGATTAACAGTCAGTTCTTTCTGATGGAAAGGAAAATGGGGCAAAGCAGCTCTTCGTTTTCAGGCTAGTAATTCTGTGCTACTGCTAAGTGCCCCCCACTCGCACTCATGCCTCTCCCTGAGCTGTTCTGGAAGTAACAGCCCTCTGTGACCTAGAGCTCCCTGTCCTGGACCATTTACTGATTTCCAGCTCTCCATCTAGAGAGCAGCCACAGAGCCTGACTAACCTTATTCTGACCAGTGGAAAGTGAAGAAACATAAAGACATTAGTCTGACCTTTTAACTCTGAAATTGTCCTTCCTTAATTTTGATAATAATTTTATAAAATGATGCTATATTATAATTGGTTTGCTAATGTTTTTGTTTAAAAAGCAAAAAATCAAATACCCTGAATCTCTGCAAATTTTCTTTTATTGAAACTTACTTGAGGAAAAATTTGCTTGGCTTATTAAATAGATATGCCTGTATTCTTTGTGACATATGTATAGGTTTTGCTTGGGGCAAATACTTATAAAGAAATTCAGAAATTCAGATGCCTTCTGGTAGGTCTAAGGTAGGAAAGGATAATTTACTTCAGCTCAGAAAAACGGTCCTCATCTTTTTTGTTAAGATTTCTTGAGCTGAGAAAACATAATTGACTAGTGACCACAGCATGGTTTCCCCAGGTCTGCTAAAATTTTAGGTAAATTATTTGTCATGTAACCATTTAAGCTTTTTTAACACTTCAAACCCAGAAGAGGGAAGATAGATCATTGAATTAAATAGCCTAGGAAATCTGGGTCTCACTGTGCTCAAATGTGGATGGTGTACAGGAAGTTATGAATTTGTTAAACAAATTAAAAAGTGAAATATATTTAACTGTGATCATTTAGGCCACTTTAAATATTTTATGATGCCACTTTTTAGCATTCGATGAATACAGAAATATAAGCCAGAAGGACATTGAGGACAGCATTAAAGGAGAATTATCCGGGCATTTCGAAGACCTACTTTTGGCCATAGGTAAGCCCATGAGTGTTAATAAATGGATTGATTGCATTTCTTTTAACTCAGTGTCAAGGTGGGCTCCTTGTAAGGTTCCCGTCTGATTCATCTTTATGCTTCCATAGCCCCCAGCACAGTCCATGCCATAAACAGTTGACTCAACAAATATTGTTAAATGATGCATGAGGAAGTTATCTATTTACCTCTTACATTGCCTTTTAAATCTGCTTGGCCTGTCACTATGTTTAGATTATAGCCTCCTTGAAAGCTGAAGTATTACATCCTACTGACATTTTTATTAAGCCTTGTTGAAAACTGAAACCCCATCCACTTTGATATTTTACTGTATTTGGTTATTTCTGGAAGATGTCAGCAGCTTCCTAAATTGGAATGAAGGTCAGAGCTCTAGATCTCTTCCTCCTTGGCTGAGTGACCAGGTGGGACTCAGGCTGATGTGTTCCTTTATAGACACACACATTAACAATCAGTGAAAAAACACTGTTATACAGTCAGTGAGATCTCAGTCTGCCCTTTTGGGCGTTAGGAGAGTACCTTACTAGAAAGGTGAATTCAAAGAGATTAGCTACTCAAAGGCAGCATCTTTGTCCTCTCTAGTCAGGATATACATATGAAACTGTTCAGATTCTGAAGCTGTTTCCATTAAGCGATTCCAAGGTACTTACTGTATGCTTCTCCATTGGTGTATTAGTGAGCATAACTAGATTCCACCCATCTCGTCATTTTACCAGTACCAAGTGATTTCTGACATTAACTATGAGGCCAGAGTGAGATAACGATAGCTTATCCCTAAAGATAACCTCCTTGGAAAGACAACCTGGGTTCATAATTCACATGTTAATTTTTTACTCTTGGGGGGTGGACTCCCAATTAAGGTGCCTCAAATATCACTTTTTAACTCTGTTGCCTCATAACAATCCTTCCAAGTAGATTCTGTCATCATTCCTTTGGCGGGAGGGTGCAGCTGAGGTTTGGACAGATTGACTTCCTTGAGTTACCCAGGGAGCACACAGTAGAGCCTGTTGGTGCTCTCATCATACTGTGGTGCCCTGGATGTGGGATATCGAGCCACAGCATTTAATGTTCGCCTTGCTAGGTTTGGGTCTAGCTGTGGTCCCATTTCTTTTTTCTGTTTTCCAATTCTTTCCCTCTAGGATGGGAATGTTTACTCTGTGTCATTGTGTTGCTTTGGATTTTACAGTGTCTCAGTTTGTCTCAGTTCCAAAAAGAAACTTTGGACTTGAACTTCTTTTTTTTTTAAGAGCAATAGCTTTATTAGAAAAATAAAATGAATATCCTCATCTTCTGTTGTAGGATATATAAGACATGACTCCTTTCTATTCCACCTGGTGTAGTCAAATCTTAAGTCTACTCTCCAATATGCAAGTTGTTCTTTACTCAAGATCTTACACTTCATTCAAGTTTGTGTTGACCATTGAAGGTGGAATGGAGGTTCATTTTCCTCCAAGTCTCAAGTCATTGCTGGACAGTGGACCTTTGAGCCAACTTGTTACTGCTAACAGAACCAATTTTAACTCTTTCCATTCTTTCCTTTATTCTGGAGAGATCAGTAGGCATCTCAAGGAACAATGATTTATCAGTGCTGAAAGACTTTGAGGACTCGCGAGATGGATGAAATGCATTTTGTACTATGTAATAATGACCGTGAGCCTTTTGAGGATCAGGGACAGAATGTTATGGTTTGGATATGAAATATTCATGCATTAAATGCTTGTTCCCTTACTGGAGGTGCTTTTTTAAGGAGAGCGTAGGAACTTTAGGAAGTGGGGCCTACCTGAAGGAAGTGGGTCACTGGGCAAATGCCTTTGAAGATTGCATCTGGTCCCTGGTTCCTTCCTGTCCCTCTGTTTCCTGTCTGCCCCAAGGTGAATTGCCTTTACCACACTCCCACCCCCATCTGCCCAAGCACATGGAGTCAGGTGATCGTGGACTGAACCTCCTGAAACCATAAGTGGAAATAAATCTTTCTTCCTTAAAGTTATTCTCCCAGTCACACTGGCCACAGTTACACAAAAGTATATATAGTCTCTGTAATGAGTCCCGAGAAAGTTCCAGTGGTGATAATGTAGCCAGTTTTTTCCTGTTTCATACAGTGAATCTTTAGATTAATTTTGTTGCTTTTCCTGCCTTTGCTAAACTGTAATATTTGAAAAACTTTATTGAGATGTACAAGCCCTCACTTACTAAGGGTCTGCTTTTCATCACTGTAACAAAGTATTTGAGATAAATCAACTTAAAATGAAGGAAGGTTTGCTTTCACTCAGCCTTTCAGAGGTTTCAGTCCATGGTGG